>JAIUZE010017373.1:12686-28021 GCA_022085475.1 Heliosperma pusillum | reverse complement strand
AATGTTAGGAATTATAAGACGAGATCGTAGTTTAAATTTATATTCTTTAAGTCAAACGGGTTTTGGGAGGTTGTAATATTTCACATGTTAGAAGTTTTAAGAAAATAACATGTATTGAATATGTTGATTTTTATGATTAAGTCTAAGTGAAAAAGACTCTGTTTCTAGCCGGTTTGACCAAACGGGTTTGGTCAAACTAAGATCTAGTCAGCCCCGTTTTGACTGATGACCCGTCGCGGGACTCAGGTCGGGGATTTGTCTTCAAGTAAGGTTGTATTTAATTAATGAATTAGCCTTAGCAGATATGAGGCGATATGTTATTTGATTATTATTTTATAGGCAATTAGTCACATGATAGGATGTTTTTCCCGTGACTGTTTGATTATATGGTTGGTGTCGTGTTGACTAAGTACCCATAGAGAATTATGATTATATGGCGTCTTGACCATTCTAATTCTAAATGAGTATCTTGGACCATGACATTGATAGGCCTTACTATCTTTAACGAGCATATGGAGTTTACAGCTTGATAGCTTTTGGGTCACTGGCTTGGGCCTTTTGATACCAAGCCGGGGGCATGGCTGCCGATTTCATTTTAGGAATGGAGCCAGCTTAAGTACTAGCCATCTCTGCTTAGGGGGTCGCCTAGTAGAGTTTCTCATGTACTTTTGGTCATGAGACAGGGAATGGGTTAGCTGTTGTCGCTAGGTCTGATCAGTCTAGGACTAGGATGTTTTCCTACCTTGTGGTATAGCCTCGAGTTACAGAAGTCGACTATTGACTGGACTAAGAACTTATGCCTGTTTGTAGAAGTATTGGTCTTTCATGTTTGTATGATTCTATGAGTTTAGAAGGTGAGATGCAAGCCGGCTAAGGATTGATAGAGTTTGGATTACCGGTTGTTAACTGATTCACATGATACGTGTTGATTAGGGTTTGAGTGTATCATGGCCACGTTACAGGGTAACCTCTGAGCTAGCATACCAGCTTCCCTACCTCTTGTTATATTTTATTATCGGTTTCACATGATAGCGTTCATATGATAGGTTATATGTTAGTTAATTGTTTCATAACATGAAAAGCATATCATATATGTGTAAGTTTTGTATTTTTCATATACATTGCTTTTATGTTATTCATGTTTCATTAAACTCGACATTTCGTGGCTGGGAGAACTCGGAGTTACTCCCCACTGACTGTGTCTTCCGTGTTTATATTTAATGCGGTCGAACAGGTGGTGAATGCATATTTGGGGTACATTGACGAGCTAGCGAGCGAAGTAATTACCTTGGACCTATATTCGGTTCTTAAGATTGTATTATTTAATACACTCTTTTATTTCCGTATTTATTAGGGAGATATGTCTCCCGTTTTAGATACTTCTTATGTATAATATTATTTCCTTTTTTGTTATGAACCTTTTTCTTTAAGACACCTTCGTTATGATGAATATATTTAATAGTAGGTTCCGGTTTTAAAATTTACCGATTTTCACTAAAGTGAACCTATTAGAAACGTATTCTCATCTTTTATTTATTTAAATTATTTTTTTCTTTCCGCAAATTTGAGGGTGTCACACTAAGAACTTGGAGTTCATCCCTAATATTGTAAGCTCAAGAACAAAGTTGGAAGGAGTCCTATTTTGTGCCCAAAATCCGTTCAAACCAATGTAAGGAACAATTTATTCTTCCTTATTTGTAATTTTTGTTATGCATTCATAAGATTCAAATAGTTTAAGGGTTAACTATTTATAATATTATATTAGAAATGTCTAATATTGAGTTTGAGAAACTTACATTACCGTCTTTCTGTGGGAAATATCGGTATATTTCATACATGAATTTTAAGGATTATAAAGAAAGTATAATATATGAAATACGAGTCATAAACGAAAAGCATAAAGATTAGAATCAACCTTTGGTCCTAGCAATATGGCCTAAGAACAAATATCGACATACAAAAATATGTGTAACACAAGTGTAGTAATATGCTCTGAGATATGCCTTTTCTTGTGCTAGAAAGGATACAAAAATTACTGATGATTTTTGTGTCAAGTTATGAATGATGAATTATATAGAGAAGAGAAGTTTATATAAAACTCTCCTACTCCTCTTTTTGGTCGTGTAACACAAGTGTATTAGAGGGAGAAGTCTCCCTCTTCTTCTTCTACTTGTATTAGGAAGTGGAGTCCAGATAGGAGTCTTCCTCTTTTATTTATTTAATGTATAATATGTGTATATATTATTATTGTCATTTATGTTGTCATATATTAATAAGGCCATACAACATTTTGTAGTCGATTTATTAATACCGGACTGACATCATTTATTATGACAATATTGTATAATATATACGTCAACTATAAATATCGTATATTTATAATTTGCTAATTAAATATAACAGTTTATAGTTAATTACGAATTAACATTTAATTCGTTTAAGCTTGCATTATTTAATCGTATTAAATAATTACATTATATACATTAGTTAGATATAACAGTTTATATTCAATTACGATTTAACATTTAATTCGTCTCAGCTAGTATTATTTAATCGTATTAAATAATCGTATCATCATTACATTGACTAACCTTTTAGTCATATAGATCGAGTAACCTTTTAGTCATATAAGGCATCAATATGATTATATTATTCATATAATCATATCTGTCAAACACATCCTTTAGGTGTGACTTTTAGGGACCAGTTGTTCACCGCCATTAAAATGACAATAACGTCAAACTTCTAGCAAGCCAACCGTTATCGATAAACGTTAATCAACTGATAAGAATACTAAGTATACCCTGTGAACCTGTAAGAGATTTATACATGTTATCACACTCACTGTGAAGGACACTAGCTCCAACACTTTCCTTGCTTGTTTCTATGCTATTTTAGCTAGAATATCGATTATGCCGCTTTTGTTATGTTTTAATGCAGATTAGATGCATTTTGAGCTTTTTGAGTAGGTATAAAGCATGGCGGAGTCGGATCGTAGAAGGATAAGCACGGGAATCGAGAGCGGCGAAGAAGGAATGAAGAAAAACGAAGAAACATGCCATTTTGAGGGATGCTCGATCGAGCAATAGTGCCTTGCTCGATCGAGTCGTGCTGATGTCATGCTCGATCGAGCAGATTCACCTTGCTCGATCGAGCAATCTACTTTTTGACGGCTTTTTCGTATTTTCCTAAATTAGTTTAACCTAGTTAATTAGATTTTAATTATAAAAGGAAAGCTCGTCTTTCATAATTAGGGATGCTTTGATATTAGAAACCTAAATTAGTTTGCTTTGCTACTAGATTTTATCATCAATACGATTGTCTTTAGTTCAAACTTGTAATCGGTATTCTTTAAATTTTCTTCGTTATTCGATTAGTTACCTTCTAGTTCTTTAATTATTCTATGTCAATCATTTCATTGTTGTTAAGCATGTTTACTTTAATTATTATTGTTGTTATTAATATCGTTATGAGTAGCTAAATTCCTATCTAGGGTTGAAAGGCGATCTAGGATTGTTAGAAGGGATAGACTAATTGATTGAATTGCAATTGCATGGTTATCGTTTGATTATCGTTTTAATTCTAGTTGTTTGATTACTGGCCAGGATTAATTAACTAGTCTCGCGAATTAGGATTTACACCGACCGGTTTAAGACGAAGATAGGCTACGATAATTGAATAGAACTCGTTTAATGATAGCGATCGCATGTTAGATTGTAGATCTAAAGGGCATAATTGAATCGACCGATCTTGTGACCTTAGATAACTTTATTGCATGATAGTTGATTATACCTTTACCCCTGAACAATAATCCTAGTGAACCTGAGACCCTAGACTTTTAATCTTATTGTTTTCAACCTTTTATTGTTATTGTTTGCTATTAGTTTAGAATTACCAATCAAAAACCCCGAAATTGTTACTTAAGTGACAAACCTAGTTTAACAGATTAGAATATTGCCGCCTCCATGTGGATTCGATACCTTGCTTACCGCTGACTATTAGTTAGTAGTGAATTAGGATTACTTTGATTAAGGTGACGCGACTTTACCCTTATCAAAGCGTGTCTAAATTCAATTATACCATAGGTTATAATTAGAGAAGCCAACAAATATGAACAAATGCATACACAAGCGGTTCTACACTTTAATTCATATGATAAATATTCTCCTACAATCCAACAACGATGAAAATCATACAAATTGATGAACTATAGTTGCTACCAATGTCTAAGAAAGTAAACACAAAGATTCAAATTCCTAAACTAGCAATAGATTAAAGATAATACAAACTAGGTGATCAAACTAGCAAGAACTATCAATAATTATAACATAAAATTGAGAATGTAAATCAATATTCAAGAGATAATAACAAAGAATAAAAGAGTCTTACAAAACACTAGTTCATTTGCTTCAATTGTTTTACCCAAGATGAGGAAGTTAATCTTCCATACAAAAAGTAAACAAACTATAAACTAGAACTTGTTTTGATGTTTCTAATGACTTAAAGGTGGATGAAGTGTGTAATTTGATCAATACAATCTTCTTATAAAAGTTTTCAAAGAGCATCTTCATAAAGGTATTAAAGCCTCATAAAATGTGAGCATAATTGCCGAATTAAAGAAGAATTAGAAGAGTCGTCGGAATCCAATGCTATCCGCGCCCCGCGGCTAGTGGAACAGCCAAATTTGTCGCGCCTATCGGCTCTCTTGTGCGACACTTCCTCTTCTTCACTTGCTTCCGCGCTTTGACCTTCATCTTTGGGCCTTGACTTGTCTTTAATCCACAATATTTTAAATCTTATTAACCCATTACTTGGCATGAATTTAGTCCAAGTCATAAGTGTAAAAATTTCCAAGTCACTTCCCAAACTCGGAATACGATTCTCGAACATGACACCTACACATTAAACCAAAACTGCGTAGAAACACATCCAAACAAGCAACTACTACCAAAATGCATTAATGAGCTAAAATAACTTTAAATAGCATATATCAAGGCTAAAGTAGCTAAGAATTGGGTAGGTAAAGACGGTATAAAACCATCACATCAACTGTCGCTAACACGTTAACTTTAGTTCATATCCCGTTTCGTCAACATGTAAGTCTGAGGGTGTTTAATCCCGTCTTTCTTTTGTATTTTACTTCATTTAATGTAAGATTCATGTCGGATTTATGTCAAAATCGTTTTCAAAACCTTTTCTTTAGTCTTTCATTATTTCTTTTAGTTTTCTTATTACATGTTATTTAATTCTTTACTTAAATCCATAATAATCAATATTAGTGGGTTTTTGTCATCTATCAATTTTGTATTTAGAGGTTAGATTTGTTCATATCAAATCTCTATATTCGTCTTTGATATAGTTATTTTTATTAATGTGACTTAAATTACTTAAATTCGACTTATAGATCATTAATAAACCGTAAATCACCAACGAATACTAACTGTTTGCGATTCTGGCTTCACAGCCAGAACCCAACTTAGGAACAGACACAAGGTCTGATGCGCCTCTTCCAGTGGACGCATGACCTGCTACGCCTGTTCCGGGCTGGTTTCTTTCTCTGATATTCCTGGTTCGCTTTGACGTAGTTTAATCAGGTAATAAATCGACTATTGTTCGTATTATCGCTGCTAATCTAATTCGTTTAGTTTTATAAATTCTTTTCTTTGTTTCAAGTAATCTTGCAAACATATTTCCGACATAGATCATGAAACCTATTGTAATCTTTTTTCTTTTATAGTTTATTCAATCATTGTATTGTATGATTCTTTGTACTCCCTCCTAGTCGGTCATTTCTTCCCTCTTTCCTTATTGGGTAAGTCGGGTTTTCTTCCCTCTTTCCCTTTTTGGATGTGGGGTTTTGTGTTTTGTGTGGTCTAAATCCATTTGTATGTGGGGTAGTGTGTTTTATGTGGTCCAAATTCATTTCCTTAATTTTTGTGTAAAAGAGAAAGGGGAAAAATTAGTGACTAGGAGGGAGTATGATTTATTTGCCTTTCACATGCCAATCACTCTTAAATCCTACTTCGACATAATTGAATGCTAAGTTACATGTTCAACCGACATTGTCTTAACTCACATGCTAGGATTAAAATGTGGATGTTGCATAGCATGCATATAACCGACAACACATCGATAACAGAAGAGTTTCCCTAATCATTAGTACAGGCCGCTATCGAGGCGGGCGGGATTAGGTGTTCGATCAAAAGAGCTTCCTAATACGTACCATCACCCCTTAATCCCTATCTTTGTGAACATCAGTGTTCATTTGCATCCATGAGAGTCATTCTAGACATAGAATGCTAAGGGTAACGAGTTCTTAGTGTTCATGTCATCAATTTGTGTCTTGACATGACATAAAGTATTCGAACGGTTCCAACTTCCCACAAAAATTGGTGGCGACTCCACAAGTGCGTGTTTTCACGCTTGTCCCTCGTTTCTCCATCCGCGGTTCCTCCGTGTATCATAGTTTGGAAAGGATCGTGAAACCAGTGTATCACAGGATCGCGAATCCGTGTACCACAGTTTGGCGAATCCGGGTGTGTGTTGACTTCAGAGACTTAAACAAAGCAAGTCCCAAAGATGACTTCCCTCTACCGCATATCGACATATTGGTAGATAATACAGCAGATCACGCATTGCTATCCTTCATGGATGGGTATGCCGGGTATAATCAAATCAAAATGGTCGAAGTAGACATGCATAAAACAGATTTCGTCACTCCATGGGGGACGTATTGCTACACAGTTATGCCATTTTTACTAATTAATGCTGGAGCTACATACCAACGTACCGCAACTACGTTATTGCATGACATGATGCATAAGGAAGTGGAGGTATACATAGATTATACGATTGTCAAATCCAAAGACAGGAAAGGACACATCGACAATCTTCGCAAGTTCTTTCTCAGATTTCGCAAATACAACATGAGACTCAATCCTCAGAAATGTGCATTCGGAGTAACTTCAGGCAAACTCCTAGGACATGTCGTCAGTCAAAGGGGAATAGAAATTGATCCATCCAAGATCAAAGCCTTAATCGAAAAGCCACAACCCCAAACAGAAAAGGAAGTTAGAAGTTTCTTGGGCAAGGTGCAGTATGTGAGTCGGTTCATATCAAAACTCACTATGATTTGTGAGCCTATTTTCAAAAAGCTAAATAAAACAGATCATACCATGTCGGATGATGATTGCCAAAAGGTATTCGAAAAAATCAAGGAAATACTAGCCAAACCACCAGTCGTGATGCCTCGCCAACTAGATCAACCTCTTGGTTTATATCTCACAGTCTCAGAAACACCCATGGGGGCTATGCTCGCACAAACTATTGGGAAAGAAGAAAGAGTCATCTACTATCTTGGTGAGAAGTTCTTAGAATATGAGTGCAAATACACACCTCTCGAAAACACATGCCTCGCTCTTGTGTGGGCAACAAAGAAGCTATGTCATTACATGCTTAGCTACTCAGTCAAGGTGTCCTCCAAAATGGACCATCAAATACCTCTTTGAGAAACCCGTCCTCAACGGACGTCTAGCAAGATGAACCTTAATGCTCTCAGAGTTCGATCTCAAATATGTAACTCTAAAAGTCATAAAAGGACGTGACGTTGCTGAATTTTTCGCAGACAATCCTATCAAAGACACCCAAGCAATAGACATGTGGTCATTTTCAGACAGGATATATTGCAAACTTGTGTAGACTCCCGGGACCTATATTTTGATAGTGCATCGAATTTAAGAGGAATCAGAGTGGGAGTGTTGCTCATTTCTCATGAAGGCGAGCATACACCACTATCTGTCAAACTCAACTTCGAGGTGACAAATAACGCGGCAGAATACGAAGCTTGCCTTATTATTTTACAAGCGGCAGTTAGTCTAGGCATTAAGGGGGCGTTTGGTTCACCAAAGGGAAAGGGAATAAAATTAAGAAAGGGAAAGGAGTAGAATGTAATGATATTACCCTAAATTTAAGTTGTTGTTTGGTTCCTAATCAAAGGAAAAGAAGAGATAGTAAAAAAAAAAATCAAATTAAAAACAACCAGCCACTCCCTTATACCACCACCAACCAGCCACTCCCTACCACCACCAACCATCAAAAATTGCGACAAAACCACTACCCAACCCCACCATAGATATTCGACGGCGCTGGCGACACTGTCCCCAGCATTCGAAACCACCACCTATAATCCCCAATAACCTTGCCCCACCCGGTAAATTCCCTCCCCGTCCCTAGATATGGTGGTGTGGTGAAGGTTTCGAAGTGTTGAAATGGTTTTGTTCAATAGGTGTAGGCAGTGTGTAGCAGGGAAGTCTAGATGGTGTTGCCGGCGCGGCGTCGACGGTTGTACATGTTCTCAGTGGTATGGTAGTGCAATTCCAGGTGGTTGTAGATGGCGACGGGAAGGTGAAGGGGAGTTCAAAGGTGGCGATTAGGAGGCAGTTTGGGTATTGGTCGTCGTCGTTGACCGGTCGGTGGGCAGATAGGCAATGATGATGAGTGATGGTGGTGGGTGGGTTAAAGGGGTAATAAAATTTCATACCTTGGGGGGGTGGGGGGTAAGGAGTTAGATAGATTTGGGGGTAACAAAGGGTTAAAGGGAATTATTGAAAGAGGAAAACAAACAACAACAAAGGGAGACAACCCCTTTCATTCCCTTACCCTTTTCTGAAGACCCCCAACCAAACAGCCCCTAAGAGAATCAAACAGGTCACGAGATCATGCAAAATTCGGAGCGAAAGCCTAGCACCCTATCAGGCCAGAATATATCAAGTTGCCCAATTATTTGATCAAGTGACTTATCTACATCTACCTCATGAAAAGAATCAATTCGCAGACGCTCTTGCGAAACTTGCAGCCTTGATCAGCATGCCAGATCACATGGTCGAAATGCCTTTATGCATCGAACGACGGTCAGAACCAGCTTATGTGTACCAACTCACAGACGAAGAAGAGAATCCAGAGGAACCCTGGTTCCAAGCCATTCTAAACTTCAAACTCAACGGTACATACCCACCAGAGATAGATAAGAGGGGACAACGCGCCATACGCTTACTAGCCTCTCAATACCTATTTATGCAAGGAGAATTGTACAAAAGAACACCTCTTGGTGACATCTTGCGTTGCCTTGATTGTTCACAGTCACAAAAAGTAATGCAAGAAGTGCACGATGGAGAATTCGGTCCTCACATGAGCGGGCCCATGAAGACAAATAAAATAACAAGTCGAGGATATTACTGGACGACAATGGAGTCAGACTACATCAAATACGTCACACACTGCCACAATTGCTAAATCTTCGGGAATGTTCAGCATGTTCCTCCCTCGTTGTTGTACACCAAGACCTCACCTTGGCCATTTTCCGCTTGGGGAATCCACATCATTCGAAAGATCACTCCAGCTGGAACAGGAAGTCACTGTTTCATTTTGGTGGCTATTGATTATTTCACCAAGTGGGTTAAAGCAGCATCTTACACTAGTCTTACTGCTATAAATGTGGCAAAATTCATACAAACCAATATCATCTGTTAATATGGTTGCCCACACGAAATCATCAGTGATAACGAATCACACTTCCAAGCAGAGACTGAGCAGTTGCTAGCGAAATACTAGATCAAGCATCATCATTTCTCGCCTTATCGACCTCAAACTAATGGCGCGGTAGAAGCAGCTAACAAGAATGTCGTCACAATCCTCAAGAAAATGATCGATAATTACCATGATTGGCCAAGCAAGATACCCTTCGCCTTGTAAGGCTATCGCACTTTAGTTAGGACACTTACTAGGGCAACTCCTTTCTATCTAACCTATGGAATGGAAGTTGTATAACCTATAGAGCTGGAAATCCCATCCTTGCGTATTCTCCTAGAAATTCAAATCCCATAAGCTGATTGGAACAGGGATAGATATGATGAACTCCTCCGCTTGGATGAACGTAGACTGCGTGCATTACAAAACGTACAGACTTACAAAGCACGTATCAAACGAGCCTTCAACGAACGGGTTAAATCCAGAAGCATCAAAGAAGGGGACTTAGTGTTAAGATCAGTCAGAGCTCTCTTACCTGTCGATCCACGAGGAAAGTTCAAACCTAACCGGGCTGGACCTTTCTTAGTTAAATCCATATTCTCAAGGGGTGCACTTAGAATCGCAGACCTAGACGGGAATGAATTTGATAACCCTACCAACCTAGACCTGTTGAAACGATACTACCCTTAGCATGCACTAGGAAATCGCGCCTCACGCAACCCCACGTGCCGCTCATGCGACACGGAAGAAAACCGGCCCCTGGCCAGTTGAATTTAATGTCGCTATGCTCTTGCATTTTGACATTAGGATAACCCTCATGCCATCAAATAAATCGAATTGTATTTCTTTTGGGAGTAAGTAAAGCACATGCTACCCTTTTTCTAAGTTCATTACAAGCTCTTGCTTCGAACAGTTATTCTTTTGCATTTTCTCGAACAACGCACAAGGTTTGATTTCATTTTTGCTAATGAATACGTAGGTAATCCTTCACAGGATTCAACCCGCTATTATTTAAAATGTGAATAAAAGGACATTTGCATTTGCATTTAAAATTCGATAAGAATAATATAAAGAAAAACATTAATTTCTTAACTACCCTAATCTTTATTAATTGTCAAAAAAATAATAATAATATTTCATACATAAAGAAATGCTGAAATAAAAAGCTAAGGCTAGGATTC
Organism: Heliosperma pusillum; assembly: GCA_022085475.1. Lineage (NCBI taxonomy): Eukaryota > Viridiplantae > Streptophyta > Magnoliopsida > Caryophyllales > Caryophyllaceae > Heliosperma > Heliosperma pusillum. The sequence goes on along the minus strand of JAIUZE010017373.1, from coordinate 17,315 downwards.
TAAGAATCCCATCTTTTATCAACTCAACAAATAATAATAATACAAAATAATAAAGCTGACTAAGGCTACTCTTTCATCTCCCTTTGCCTTTGTCATCTTTCTCACACTTTTTGTCTCGACCACGAGCCGGGCGCTCCTGTATTACCTCAGACCTAATTATCAAAGGTCCTTCTCGCGGTCTTGCATTACCGTGTCTATCTATCACGACCCTTGCAGCATGATTAGTCCTCGACCTCTTCGCAGGATGCGTGACTAGGAATCCGGCTTCTTCCTCCCCTCCAGTCAGGTATTTTGACCTCTTCTTACGAGATTCATAAATCTTGCATTCCACAGGCTCGCGCTTTCTTAGTTTCTCGCGCTCTTCGGGAGTAGTAGCCTTCCTCGACCACATGTATGAGTCAGATACCCACAAGGAGCCAACAGGAATGGGTATGAACCATATATTCCTTTGCGCCCATCTTGTTGCCCATTCTCTACATGACTCAGCAGTATGAGCCAAGGCAGTTTGAGGAACGGTGTCAAATCTTGGGATCCTATGTTTAAGGCCAGCTTGCCTCACCAATCTTTCAGGAAAGATGCATACCATGAATTCCAAGCTAGGAATGCAAAGTGCCCGAATTAGATCTAAAGAGGATGATCCAGTAACCGACCTAAGATCCCACCATGCAATAGTCTATCGGATCAAAGGGCCACCTTCACCTTTCAGCTTATTTTCCCAGTAGTTAGGAACCCTGGAGAAGTCTACCATATAGAGCCTAGTCTTCATGGTAATGGATCGAGCACGGTATCCTCGCACATTAACTAGGGACTCAATCAATCGAAGGCGCTCCATCAACCATATGTGCAGCATAAGGGAGAAATAAAAAATAAAAAATAAATAAAACGAAAAAAAAGAAAAAGTAAGAGTTCTTACTTTCAAGATGACGGGACTCCCCAGATATGGAATCTCGCGGTTAGCCTTTCTATTATCAAGGCCAAGAATGATCTCTCCTAGGCACATGCAAGCTGGCCTTTTGCGCAGCTCCATTTGCTCCACCAAGCTCAAGAAAAGAGGATCTCGTCTCATCTCCTTGTCAATGTGCCCTTGGAAGATGTGGCTATGCAAAAGGCAAAACCCAAAGGCCTTGTGCCTCGCAACATAGGATAAATAAGGGTCATCCCTATTTATGAATCGATTCAAAAAATCATACATGCGGACACCCTTTGATTTTACAAGACGGTCTAACTTAGCTTTGGTCAACCCAAGGAGGTCCCTAAATTTGTTCTTATACCCTTGGGAGCTAAGGGGTATAACTGGTACTTCTTCCGGGTCCCACCCTCGAATTGCAGCAATTTCTTCAGGGAAGGGACAGATATCGCCTCCAGGAAAGGCGAACACATGAGTATCCGGATCCCAGTATTCAAGACAAGCATCTAGGAAGGGCCTTACTACTTTCACTAATTTCAAGCTTAAGATGGTCCATAGGTTGAAGGCACCCATGTTGTGTTTCTCCATATTAGTAAACTCATTTGCCCATTCCTTAAGACGATTTTTAAAGGCATCCATAATTTCAAGAAGATTTTTTGAGATTAGAAGTTTTTTTTAGAGACGGATTGTTGGAAGAAGTTTGGGTGAATAAAACGTTCAAACGAGCTCGCTATATATACTATTCGTCTTTTCCTAATTCTAACTGGGGTTTGATCAGCCCAGGAAATGACGCAGCAAAAGCTGCGCCCTTTCGAAGAGTCGCAGCTCTTGCTGCTCTTCTTCCTCAAGCCTGTTCTCAGAATTTCTAGCTTGCGCATCTTTTCTTTTTTAGGAAAATCATCTCATTTATTCTAAACTTATATATTTCTTTTCATTTCTTTTTTTAGGGGTAACCATCCTCATTGTCGGTCATATTTCTTACATTTCCATACATTTTTTTGCATTTTTGGATATTCAGGCACTTATTTCGCGCCAGTATAGGCTATCGATATATCACATGCAAAATATTTTAATAGATTATTTGCTATGTACTGCATATAATTTATGTGAATTCTATGCAAATTCCCTTAGCATGACCGCAGAAACCGTCAGCTACCAAACCTATCTTTAAGGTAACCTGCAGGAACAGAAGAAATCAATCAGCAAAGGCACTCAGGCCGTCGTAACACAGTCAAAAAGGAATACATACACAAGACTGGGAGCTCTCGCCCTAAAATCAAATCCAAAACTGGGGGCTCTCGCCCGAAAACAAATCCAAATGTACAACAAACTCAAAACAAGGTTCAAAATATCCTTAGTCTACAAACAAAACAAAACGGCTAATCCTCATCGCCAGTAAGCCCAGCCAAATTCTCAAGGGCGGCAATCTCGGCATCCCGGGCGTCTAGCTCCCTCAGTAAGCGAGCTATCTCCTCTCGAGACTCCGCTGTCTCCGCCCGAGACTCTACCAGCTCACGCTCTAGGAATCTCTTCGAAAGAAATGCCTCATTTCAGTCAATCATTTCATTTCAAAAATACAACAACAACAATAAATAAAAAGGGAATAATAGGTTCCTACATGTCGGTCCTGACCACCTGTGAGTGCTTCAACGGCTGTAACCCGCAACCGGTTGGCCACCCTCCACAGCGCAACGTGCCGAGACGGGGCCACCTACAGTCAAATACAAATAAAAGTTAAAACAAATGCATTCCTATGTCACAAGGATGGTCATGGATTAGAAGCTCACCTTCCTCACTAGGGTGCTCCCACTTCTCCAAGCCAGCATCGCTCACCGCCGCGCTGAACTCGCGAAGCTCTGAAATCGTCGTGGAGCCAGTCGCGTCCGTGTACTCAAGCACCTCGAGGTAAGCTAGAGGCTCGACGCCCGCCACGTCGATCTCCTGAAAAGATCAAATGGTTCATCAACAAACAACTTATCAATTCTCAAAATTCAATACGACAAAAAGCAAGCAATGCTTACCACGATCAGCCAGTACGCCAATCTCTGACGAACGAACCCTGGGTAATCCACGCCAAGAAGAAGGAGGATGTCTCCACTCACGCCAGCCAGGTCAGCCTCTCTCTCAGCGTCAAAAGGCTCCCTAAACATCAACCCTGGAGGATCGATGGGGGTCGTAAAAGCCTCATGAGAGCATTGCCGAGTCAAACGCTCGCTCAAGTACCACACAGGTCCTATAGGCGTCCTCAGCAGCAACCAACTCGAGCTTCTAAGACGTATGACCTCAGCCACAAAAGATGGTGCGTTAGGGTAGTCAACCCAAGGTCTCGGAACCCAATAAGACAAAGAAAGTAAGGGGTCATTCCTATGATCCAGTTCTAGATGGTGAGAAGACAAAGGCGAATTCCTTATGACTTTTCTCCAAAATAAAAGACAGAAAAGAAAGCAGTAAGAGATACTTACGTGCTCCAGCTGCAGGGCATTCACGCCCCTCTGAGTCAACCCTCATGGCCACCGACGGCCACTCCAAGCTCTCCTCTGCACACGGCAAGCCAGAAATCATGCTGTAATCCTCCAAGGTGACTCCGAGCTCCCCAAAAGGCATGTGGAAGGTCGAAGTCGTGTCCCAGTAAGGATCCAAGAAGGCTCGAATCAGGCAAAGGTTAGCTCGAATCTTCATCGCCATTATCAACCTCCAAGCTCGGACCAACTCTCTGAAAGCTCCTGCCCCAATGAGAGCCTTCTCCTCCTCGTTCAAATTCTCATACGCCTCCATCATGGTTGTGTAGCTGGAAAAGGACCTCACGTTCTTGGCTTCCTGCAATTCGATTCAAGAAAGTCATTTAGCATTTTATATGATAAAATAAGTCACAATCGGATATAAAAGATGACAAACCAGCACAAAGACGTACCATGCTCCAGGTCGTCCTGTAAGACATGTGCCTCTCTGCTACCCAAATGAGATGTCTACCATCCCATTTCTCAGCCCACTCAGGTGCGCCCGCCAAGTGGTATCTACCTCATCCCGTAGTAATCCTCCTCGGAACCTCATCCTCAGCCGCCCCAGTCTCCTGTACCACCTCGGCTGGTGTATCTTCTCCCACACGGGAAGAAGAAGGCTCAAGATCTATGTCCATGGGAACTCTCCCTGACGTAGAAGGAATATCACCTGCGTATTTCAAACGTGTCAAGCATTTCAAGCAAATCCTCAGCGGTTTTAAACAATGTCAAGCACATTTTAAGACGTTTCAAGTCATTTTCAAAAAGTTTTCTGGTCATCTTTGACCATTCTTTCGAAAACCCGACTACGCATGTAGCATAAGGGTCAACTCAAGTATAAATTCAAAGCCTAATCATGGGTTTGAGTCGAAAATTTGACACCATTTCGCTATAATAACAGTTAGGCCCTAGAAAAGCGTCCTGCAGAAACCGTCGTAAACTGAAAATCTAATGGTACAACAAGTTTACCCATTACACAAGGATTCCAGAACACAAAGTTTCGAACAAAATGAACTACCCTAAGGGGGTTTTCGAAGGGGTTTTCTGTGACACCCTCAAATTTGCGGAAAGAAAAAAAAATAATTTAAATAAATAAACAAAGGTGTCATAAATAAAAAAAGTTCATAACAAAAGGAAAATAATATTATACATAAGAATTATACAAGACGGGAGACATATCTCCCGTATAAATACGGAAATAAAAGAATGTATAATAATATACAA
>JAIUZE010017373.1:0-12666 GCA_022085475.1 Heliosperma pusillum | reverse complement strand
CGACTCGAAACAATAAATTCTATTTTAAAAACTTAACCTTGCTGAAAAGTATCCTTAAGAAATTTTACTAGAAAAATTGGGTACTTTTCGGGTTGTTACATTTTCGATTCAGTGAATATCCATCTCATTTGTTCAAAACTCGAGGAAAACGAAAAGCGAATACATGGCTATGTTCCTAATAGGGCCAATTGTTCATTTCTAATGTCAATTTCCATCATGCAAATCAAATGGAGCAAGAAGCCCTAAAATTTTGAGTTCTTTGAGGAAGGGAACCCCAATTTCAAAATCAAAATCAATCGAATATAAACGATTAAAGCGAGATTGTTATGCATACCTCCGTCTGATCGCGTCATTATCAGACAGGGAAAAGCTCGGGAAGAAACGCAACAATTGTTGCGCCCTTTCCCCAGCGGTGTTTCGCCTAAATTTGAAAGTTGGTTACAAGTTCGTTACTTGTGGGCCCAAGTCTTATGCGCCTTTTCTCCGACTTCTATTTTTCATAATTTGGTTCTTTTTTAAGACCCGTGCCTCGGCAGGTTTCAAAACCGTCACATCATCACAGCAGAGTCCCATCTATCCGGATATACAAATCTGTGGGCCCATCTTTTTATCGTTAAGATATTTTTTCGCCACAACCGAGCAAATTCTCGAAGTGATTCAATCCTAACAGAATCTTCCGCATATCAAGTTTCAACATATGTTTCCCCAACGAGATTTCACTTGAAGACAAAGACAAGTCAATTCCCACGTATGATATTATCCCCAGCGACTGGCGAGCCTCATTACACATCCTATCCCTAGTGGCTGGCGAGCCTCATTACGTATGCCTTTCAGACGGCTGGCAAGCCACATCGCAACCTTAATTCAAGTAAGAAGATTCTCATATATGACTCCTTCTTATGGTTGGCGGTGAGCTTTCGTACGTAGTCTAACGGACTTTAAACGACCCTCCCCGACAGTCGACAAACTTTAAAATGTTCCCGACGACAGGTCCTTGGTTCAAAGCCCTTGAACCGCTTGTAATATTCAATTGACATGATGGTTATACTTTGACTTTTGCCTTGTCCAAGTCTCAGTCAAAGTGGGGGCTCTGTAGATACCTCGAATCTACATCTTCCGCCAACCACCCAGTGATGATTGGGCCACATGTTTGGCATGCGACACGATTTATGACAGTTCATACGTTTGTCGTCAAGCGATAGCTCAAACACTTGTGTTTACCCCTTGGTCGTCATCTACGTTCCGGTATGTTCGTTTTGACAGTCATTAGAGTCATTTTGGAGTCCGGGTCAAAAACCACATCATTTTCTATAAACCGTATTTTAAAACCGTGTCTGAAAGCTCGAGAATATTCCGGATATTTTAATATTTGAAAACTTATCTTTCTCGGTAAAATATATCCCTATTTTATTTAGAAAAGAATTCGAAATCTACTGCAATTCCATAAAGAAATGCGGAATTTATTTTTTAAAGTAGGAAACTGCTTAGGAAATGACGCAGCGGGCGCTGCGCCTCTTCCAAGGGTCGCAGTTTCTGGTGCGCCTCTTCCCCAGCTTGTTTTTCCTGTTTTAGGAATACTTTCTAGATTTCTTTCCGTGTTCAAGTTATTCCAAAACTCGTCGGATTTCTCCCTATATAAGGAGAGGTTCGTGCACACTTACAAGGCACGCGAGTGTTCCGCCCCTTCTTTCTCTCTCTTTACATTCTAAACCTTGCTCTAGACTTATTGACAACTACGTACTTGATCAATCGACCACGTAAGCTCAAATCCTTCTGGATACCTGTCTCGTCTGCATTGACCTACCAATTTGACTAACTCAACTTAATTAATCAACTTTAATCAATCGTTTTCATTTTTCAAGGGCACTTTGTTTGCATTCGAGTCGAGCTATCGCTAAAAGACAACTTAGTTAGATCTCGTTTCGTCAACATGTAAGTCTGAGGGTGTTTAATCCCGTCTTTTGTATTGTATTTTATTTAAAATCATGTCAGATCCATGTCAGATTTATGTCAAATATTTCCAACTTTTTTTAGTAGGCTTTTCTTTTATGTTTAAATCACCTTTCTTTATTACTCCCTCCAATCTAATCCAAACTACCCACCTTCCAATTTAGGACAATCAAATCCAAACTACCCATACCATAAATGAGTAAAATTAGGACAACTCTATCCTTATAACATACCTATATTTACAAAAATTGACATTCTTATAACATACCTCACATAATTTATGTACTACCACTCTCATCCTTTTTCCCATACTACCCTCATCAAAAGCAATTTTCTTAAAACTTGTGAAAAAGGGTGTGGGTAGTTTGGATTGGATTGGAGGGAGTTTTTCATATTATTAGTTAGTTTTGGCTTAGATCCCTAATAGTCAATATTAGTGGGTTTTTGTCGTCTATTATTCAAGACCGCATCTTTAAAGGTTAGATCCGTCCATATCTAGTCTTATATACGTCTTTGATATATTTAGTATAATTAATCAATTAAATTACTTTTACCCGACTTAAAGATAAATAATAAACAGTAAATTAACCACCGAATCATAACTGATCGCGATTCTGGCTTCAAAGCCAGAACCCATCTCAGGAAAAGACGCAATGTCTGATGTGCCTCTTCCAGAGGACGAATGACGTGCTGCGCCTTTTCCAGGCTGGTTTCTGTCTCTGAACATCATGTGTCGCTTCGACGTAGTTTAATTAGGCAATAAATCGACTATTATTCGTATTATCGCTGCTAATCTGATTCGTTTTAGTTTATCGGTTCTTTTCTTTATTTCAATTCATCTTTCAAGCATATTTCTGACATAGATCATGAAATCCATTGTAATCTTTGTTCTTTTGTAATTTATTTCAATCTCTTGTAATTATTGTATGATTTAATTAATTGTTCTCACATACAATTAAATCTTAAATCCTACTTCGACATAATTAATTGCTAAAATACATGTGAACCAACAGAGCTAATTCATATGCTAGGGTTAAAACGTGGATGGTGCATAGCATGCATATAACCGACAACACGATAACAGAAGAGATTCCCTAATCATTAGTAGAGGCCGCTATCGAGGCAGGTGGGATTAGGTGTTCGATTAAAAAACTTCCTAATACGTACCCTCACCCCTTACTCCAGATCTTTGTGAACATCCGTTTTCATTGGCATCCACGAGAGTCATTCTAGACATAGAATGCTAAGGGTAACGAGTTCTTAGTGTTCCTGTCATTACTTTGTGTCTTGACATGGCATAAAGTATTCGAACAGATCCAATTTCCCATTAAAATTGGTGGTGACTCCACAAATGCATATTTCTACGCTTGTTCTCGTTCCTTCCGTGGTCCCGCCGTGTACCACACCTACGTATTCACGTGGAGTGAAATAAACCCATATCGTAGTTCGTGAGCTGGTTGATAACTGAATTTGTGGAGTCTGGTTGCGTATTAGTTAAAGACTGCCTACATATTCACGCTAGGTGAAATCAAACTAGGTCGTAGTTCGTGAGCTGGTGATATTTGAGATTAGGGTGTATGGTTCCGTCCTTGTAAGTGGGTTGTTTATTGTGGGGAATGAGCTTGCCTTTTGTCTTGAATCATTGGTAGAGAAATGGTCTAGATTCGTCTTAGAATCCCTCTAATAGTATCTAGTCCTAAGCTAGGTTGTGTTATAAGGTTTTTATTACCATACATGGAATACGTACAAAAATGGACAAGGAATTTTGGATCCTTCACCACTCAGAATGGGACATCACTTGGTTATAGGTTCAATTACCGGTTTTAAATGAAAGATTAAAATAGTTTCTAAATTTATGCAATGAACCATATATAAAGTAACGCATAAAATAAACAAAACGATATTAAAAGGGGGGGTTACAACACCCTCGGAATTACATGTTAACGTCGCGAGATTTAATTAAAGTCGGTTTTTAGTGGTAACTAATAGACTTATGCGAGGAGAGTGCCTTGAAATTTGATGAAGGATTTTAGTTGTAAAAAGTATGTCTAATTGTGTAGTGTTGGTCAAATTAAGTTGTCTATGCAAAAAATGACGGGTACCACGATATGAATCGACTTTAACTGGTCGAATGATCAAGCACGTAGATGTTGATGAGCAATAACAAGGTCTAGAATTATGCAAGAGAGAGAGAAGAGAGAAGGGCGGAACACTCACGTGCTAAATTATGAGGCTGAGGACTTTTATTTATAGCAAATCAGAAATGGACACGGAAGGGAACACGGCGATGTAGTGCGCGCCTCTTAGAAGAGGCACGGCAAGTCATGCGCCTATAAGAAGAGGCGCACCTCTTGCTACGTTATTTCTAAGGCGCATTTCTTCGCCGATAAGAAAACGCACGTTTGCGGATTCCGTGGGAATTTAGGATCAAGTTTTACCTTTTTGTTTTGACATCGGGTATCCATGTGAAATTATAAACCATAAAATATTATCTTTACGGTTTTCGAAATTTTTTGTCTCGAAACGAGACAGACCCCGAATTTAATGACAGTTTTACCCTCGAATCGAAATTGATTCTAATTATTGTAAAAAGGACCATATTGGCACGTAGATGACGACCCAAGGCGACACAAGTATTTGAGTTACCTTTTATTAGTTGACTTAAGAAATGTCATAAAATAGTAAACTATGTTAAACATTGTCCAATTCATCATCGACTGGTTCTTGAGAGGTATAACACGGCTCTATACAATATGCTTTATATTTATTTATACATAAACTTACTTTTGACCCATTAGGTTGAGTGTATCAAGCCTAGTTTCGAGCCAAAATTTACACATCATATCAAGTTGGTACAATAGATTAAGGGTTAAGATTTACGAGCCTTGACCATGGAAAAACAACTGAGATAAGATCACGTCAAATTTTGATAGGTAGCAATAGAAAATGTGCAAGACAACAATACAAAAAAAAATTGCAATTGCTTTTTTCACATACGGACTTTACTCTTTAACATACACTTTTTATTAACCTTTCCATATCCTACCCTTTTCCTAATAAATCTAGACAAGTTAAAGTATGTATTTTACGTTTTCCCCTAAAATCAAATCAAATTATTCTAAAAACTCATAGTGGAGTATTTTCTTATACTAGTGAAGTAATGTTTTTGTTTAGCAATTATTAATATGTTATGTTGAAATTATTAAGTTTTAGTAAATATTGAAATTAATTGTTTACTTGTTTACTACTGTCTCCGTTCCAATCAATTGGAACATATCAACACTCAACCGTTTCGATAAACACTAATGAGGTCGATAATAATTTTCCCCCGTTAGTAAAGAATTCAAAGCGAAAAACGATGCAGATAAGCAATTTCTTGTCGACTACCTCGATTTCAAATAAAAATATGGTCCTTACCCATTCGCTTACTCAAACTAATATCAACAAGGATTCATCTGGGAATGTTACTTCCCCTATGAATTTTCGGGAAAAAATTCAAGGTTTCAAGAGTACAAACGAAAATGATTCATTTGACGCTCCATTTGACATCGAATCTGATGATGATTCGTTTACGGATACAAAAAATGACGACCCTCTTTGCCCCAGGAGCAAACTATCTAAGGTAGAGAAGATCATTCTAAGAAAGCCTTGGAAACATGCCATCATTATTAAGATATGCGATAAGAGTATTGGCTATTTAGCATTAATTCGTAAACTTATGTAAAGTGGTCAATTAAAGGCAACCTAACACTTACCGACTTGGGGCATTCATAATATGTAGCACGTTTCTATTCTTTACAACACTGCGAGTTTGTAATTTCACAAGGTCCGTGGATGATAGATGATCATTATCTAACGATACGTCAATGGATCCTCAATTTCGTTCCAGCGGATGCTAAGATCGAATATCTTACAGCCTAGGTTAGGATCCCAAATCTACCTATGGAATATTTTAACGATGTTTTCTCAAAGAATATTGGATCGGAGATAGGAAGAGTTATGAGAATCGATAAAAATAAAGCGCACGAGGAAATTGGACAATTTACTCGTATGAGTGTTGAAATTAATATCTCCAAGCCTTTACTATCCCAGTTCAATCTTAATAATAAAATTTATAGAATTAAACATGAAGGTTTACGAATGATTTATTTCAACTATGGTAAGTTAGGGCATAACATCGAGGATTGTGCTATGAAGAATCAACACTTAATCCATTCTAAGGGAGTCACAGAAAAAGACATGATGTCAGAAGTCAATGAGGCCTCGACTAGTGCAGGTAAGAACCCTTAACATTTTGGCGACTGGATGCTCGTTAAGAAGCCCTATGGAAAAACAATTTTCAAAAGAGTGACAAGGTTAGCAGCGTTGGTACGGAAGCGGGAAAAACTTCGTTGATTTTTAAATTTGGAAACAATCACGCTAGTAATTCAAGCTCGATGTTCAATATTCTCAATACATCGAATGAGCAGTTTAAGGAGAAAAATCATAGCAATATTTTAGGAATCTCTAATGATATATCATGTCATGAAGCTTAAATCAATATTCAAAAAAATACTCAAACAAACAAAATCCCAAATCCTACGCTTCCCTTAAGTAACAAAAAAAATCAATCAAAAATCTTACCATAAGAAAACCCAATGAAACAAAAACTCTCATCCCAAATCGAATCCTATAAAAAATATTTTTCAATCTCCCATTCATACTTTTTTAAAGAATAATATTAATATTGTTAATATTCCATAAAATCCAACTCCGGTCATTCAAATTAAAAATATTCCCCAAGATATCACTACTCTGGAAAATTCGGCGGATATATACGTATCAAAAGAAACGCAGGTAGACAACAATGTCGTTTCACCGATTCGATCATCTGGAATTCAGGACGCCTCAACCTCAATTCTTACATGACTACCCCCAAATTTCTATATATGATACCTCCGTCACGAAAACTCAAGATTTCGTCCATGATGGAGATGACCGTAACTTATAGGGGGTGATGATACCGAAGTCTCCAACCATGGAGTTAGTGTTCAGGACAAGGACACGAACACATCATTGTGGGCTGAGATGTCGATTCCATGGAATCTTAATTAAATTCTATCTCTCGTAAGTCGAGCTTATCTATCTTCGTTACCCTATTTACCTGTTAATATGTCTGATATAGTCCCTATTTTGTCTCCGAACACCCCTCAATTAACGTGTATGGTTTGGAATATTTTAGGGAGCGCTAATCGTGCTAAAATCTTTGCCTTAAAGGAAGTCATAGGAACCTATAAACCCTATGTGCTAGCTTTAGTGGAAACACATGTGGGTAGGAAGCATGCGAAAAGGCTTAGAGATATTATTGGTTATAATGGACACGCTCGAGTTGATACGGTATGATGTAGTGGATATATAGAGCAGGATCAATATATACGATGGAATTCTAGAGTTAGTGAAACTCCATGTCTTTTCTCTACGCTCAGTCCGCTAAATAGAAGACAACTATGGACTGATTTAGAGAACTTTGCTAAAAGCAATAATCGTCCTTAGCTCGTTGCTGGGGATTTCAATGAAACTCGAAGTTTGGATGAGAGACATGGTGGGGATGCTCACATGGCTCAAAGGTGTGCTTTATTTAATAATTGGGTTGAAAATTGCAAGTTGATAGAGTCAGCATTTTCTGGCCCGTCTCACGGCAAGGGGGAATAATGTCAAGACAAGACAAAGCGCAAGGCTTGATAGAGCTCTCTCTAATAACGAGTGAAGTATATTATTTAGTGACGGGAGCGTGAAACATCTACCAGTTGTACAATCCGACCATTGCCTGCTTTTAATAGCTTTACACGCTTTTAATAACTCGATTCTCGGGCCTTTCCGATTTCAAGTGGCTTGGCTTACACATGAACATTTCTCAAATTTAACTACGGAAAAATGGGATGCTAATGTTATTCTTATGTCTCAACTTCATAAAATATCTAAAGACCTTCAAGATTGAAACGAATTGGTATTTGGGAACATTTTCCGCAAGAAAAAGAAGCTTCGCGCTAGGATCGAAGGTTGTAAAAAAAACATTCAATTGTTTATAACATAGGACTTATCAAGCTTGATGCTCAAGTTTACAAAGAGCTTGATAGTGTTCTTGAACAAGAAGAAATTTTATGGTATCAAAAATTTCGAGTTGATAAAATTAAAGACGGGGTTCCCAACACTTTTTATTTTACGTGAATACTCTTGTCTGTCGCTGGAGAAATATAATTTTAGCCCTTAAAGACGAACCTGTTGAGTGGTGCTCACAACGTGAAACTGTGAAACAAACTGTGGTTAATTATTATAAGTAACTTTTTACGGAAGAATCCTAGGAGAATGCAAATACCAATGTACTATATGACCTCTTTCAAGATTTTAATAATAAAGATTTTAATAATAAAGATTAAGAGTGACTAACTCGACCCTATTCGTACTCAGAAATTAAGAAAGTTATTTTCGATATGGAGGCTCTAAAAGATCCCACGCTATTTTCTACCAAAAGAACTAGTCTACAGTACAAGCATCGGTGTGCGAGACTGTTCTTAATGCTCTAGAAAACAAGGAATTTCCTGAAGTATTTAATGATACGCATATTGTTCTCTTCCCTAAAGTAGTCGGACCGGAATATATTTCTCAATTTCTCCCTATCGGACTTTGCAATGTGGCGTTTAAGATTGTCAGTAAGGTCCTGGCCAACCGAGTAAAAAGGTTACTTTAGCATCTCATTTCCGAAACCCAAAGCGGATTCGTTCCCAGACGCCAAATCACAGATAATATAGTCGTTTTCCAAGACGCAATACGTACAATGAGAAGAAGAAAACACTGGCTATATGGCCATTAAAATTAATCTTGAAAAGGCGTATGATCGACTAAGATGCTCGTTCATCTATAGCACACTGTCAGAGGGTACCCTCATTTTATTACAGATGTCATTATGGAATGCGTTTCTACAACAAGACTCCAAATTTTATGGAACGGCGAACCAACCGAGTAACTCGTCCTAACTCGAGGGGTACGCCAAAGCAATCCGCTATCGTCTTACCTATTCGTAATGTGTCTTGAAAAATTACAGCAGGCTAGAGGTGCGAAAAGATTTATGGAAAACTCTAGCAGTATGGCGAAACGGACCAAAAATTTCGAACCTATTTTTTGCCGACCACATAGTACTATTTGCTCAAGCTACTGCACAGCAAGCTGTTATCATCAACACGGTATTATGTAATTTTTGTCAAGCTTCGGGAGGGAAAGTTAGCAATACCGAATCCTGTGTTTTCTTCTCTTCTAATACACCTCAAAGCGTTCGAGACGAAGTGAGTAGCATTCTTCAGTTCGAACAAACTAATGATCTGGGTACTTACTTAGGACTTCCAACCATATAAACGGAAGAGTAACTCAGAATTCTTTTGCCCGTCTCGGAGAGAAATTCATTAAAAGGCGGGCATGATGGAGCTCGAAACACCTCTCTATGGCGGGACGAGCTACTTTAATAAAATATACTTTGTCAACCATGGCCAATTACAGTATGCAATCGGCTAAAATTCCTAGGTCAATATGTGATTCCCTTGATCGAAAAACAAGAAGTTTTCAATAAGGCAGGGACGAAAATACAAAAAGAAAATCATCTTATAGCTTGGGATACAATTCAAAAACCTAAGTCTCTGATAGGTCTCGGTATCACTTCGGCACGACAAGGGCACGACAAGCCAACGCTGCTTTCTTAACTAATCTAAGATGGAGAGTCCTTTCTGAACCTCGTAGTCTTTGGCTCGTGTTTTACGCTCAAAATATTGCAACGGTAGATGTGATATCGACATGTTTGTGCCTAAACCGAATATGTTTAATGTGTGGGCTGAAATCTCGTCCCAAGCCAAGGTCATTAGGGAGGGAACGTCGTCGGCATTGGGTAAAGGACGTAGGACGCTCTTTTGGGATCACTCATGGATTGATGGTATTTGCTTATCGGATAGAACCATTGCGGAAATCCGGAACGTTATGGGTGCTACTTTCGGGGATATGTGAACCGAAGAAATCATATGGAAATGGGGCATGTTTGCTAACTATCTATCCAACAAAGATTTATTAAAAATAACAGCCTATTCATTATATACTGATCATGATAATGAAGACTCGTTGTCTTGGAACGGAACGTCTAACGGTAAGTTTTCTATTAAGTCAACTCTCGGGTTTTTCAAAGGACCTGATACTCCTCTTTCAAGCTCAATCAATTGGTTAGTAATATGGAAGCTCTTGGTACAACAACGAATAAGGATGTTCATGTGGCTTGCGGCTCATGGCCGACTTATGTGTAATGTTATTTGAACGAGACGCGGTCTCACGGATAACCCAATATGCCCGAGAGGCCTCGCTGATGAAGAAACTACCAAGCATTTACTTCAGAGCTGTCATGTCTGGAGCGCTATTTGGCAGTAACTCATTATGGACAGGTTTGTTCCCTCCTACTCTTAGGGTTTTAAGGATTGGCTAACGGGTAATGCTAGCAATTCCCAATCGCACGTGAGAAATGACTTGTCCATGCGGTTTGCTATCGTATGTTGGTGGATTTGGAAGTGGAGAAATAACGTGTTGTACGGCTAAATATACTACCTTTCTTCCATAATCAATTCGACTCATCAAGAGCATTCGATAGGTTCAGAATTTTTAGCCCTTCCCCTGGATTTACCCGTTATGAAGTCTTCATTCGGTGGAGTCATCCTCCTCATGGATGGACTTTATTAAATACGGACGGAGCGTCTAAGGGAAATCCGGGACGGGCAGGAGCAGGGGCATATTTCGTAATAGTGCAGGGGATTTTATCCCAGCGTTCTTTTTTTCGTGTGGATCATACAACTCGATGAGAGGTGAGCTTCTCGCTCTTGAAAAAGGATTATAACAAGCTCGAACACTCCGTATTGATAAAATCCTCGTGAACATTGATAATGAGACGTGTGTTTATCACTTATCAATGAGGAGCATTTGGTAAGCAATAGCCTTCAACCTTTGGTTTAACATTATAAAGAATTAATCTGAAGCGGTCAATGGGTAGTTAAGATCGACTATGCTTATCGGGAAGCCAATCAAGCAAGCGATTGGTTAGCAAATTTTGGAATTACAGCTCCTTTAGATGTCACGGTCGTTTATGTCCCTCCGGATGCCCTCCGATCCATCAAATTCTGCGTGAAGACGTTCGAGGAGTTACCACTCCCCGCATTATTCCTACTTAGTTAATTTGTTGGGGCATAACCCCTCTTTAGAACCCACAAAAAAAAATCGGAGTTTATTTTCGCAATACATTTTTTTCTCATTTTAGTACATTTTATCAACGACTTTCCATTTGCATACCCCTGCCTCAAAACACTTCAAACTTATTCTCTCTTAACCTTTGAGCCTACATCATGTTAAAATAGACAGATTACTTCAATTATGGATGATAATTCAATTGAATAACAAATAACTAATTTATTAATTGCATGACTGAATCATATTATTTTTAATTTCATTTTCAATTTTTATTTTTCGTAATTTAGGGTTTGTCTTTATGAAAACAATTGTTTTATGGCCATTAGTGGTTGGTGGTAGGATGGCGACTAGGCGGCTATGGTCGAAGGACAGTGGTTCTTCGTAAGAGGGGAGGGGGATGGTGGCTTGGCGTGTTGGCCTCCCGGCGAAAGTGCGATGGTGGGACCAAGAGCGGGGGTTATGGTGCCATGTTGGTGGTTAGATTTGGTGATGGAATGGTGTAGTGCACTGTTCGTAAGTTTTTGGTTTTTTTTTTTTGGGATTTTTGGATGTAGTACATCAGAGGAGAAATGAAGTTATGAAGGATAAAATGGTCATAAGTGTACTGAAATGAGTAAAATGTGTAATGCAAAAATCAATACCAAAAAAAATAGTGAAGCTATGCGCAGTTTGGTTGGCATCGTGAACGAATTCGATAAAATCACTGTTGTTTATAGGGGGCTTAACAATTAATAGAGTAATACAGAAAAATGGTTAGCAATTGACTATCATTCATTCATGTAATTGTTAATTTGTGTAAAGCCTGTCATGTTCTTTTGTGAAAATTTATGAAAATTTATGGAAGTTGCTTAGTCCAATTTTATTGAATCCATTTTTAAAATAATGCTAAAAAAATAAGTATTTGTCGTTTTGGGTCGGTTTCAAAATTATTTATCAAAATGATGTCCACGTAGGCTCGGGTTTTCAAAACCTGAAATACGGAACAAACACGCCATTGGGAATGGCGTGTCTTTAATTTTTTTATTTTTTTTCCAAAAAAAAAAAAAAAAATTGGTACTATTCACAGACACGCCAATGGGAATGGCGTGTCTCTTTCAGAAAACCCGCCATTCCCAATGGCGTGTTTGCTTTAATCCATTTTTGTAAGTTTGCTTTTTTCTACTCACTAGAAACACGTCATTGCCAATGGCGTGTTTCCTCCGTATTTTTTATTCGCGAAATCCGAGCCTACGTGGACACCATTTTGATAAATAGTTTTAAACCCGACCCAAAACAACAAATACTTATTTTTTGAGCATTATTTTAAAAATGGATTCAATTTTATTTTGATAGGTGAAAATTTGAAAGTTTATGGAAGGCCAGGGATTACTTCAACAACTAGTTTTAAACCCGTACAAATTGCACAGGTTTGTTATTTCAAATTTTGCTATTATCAAATAATGTGAAAATTAATGATCCTTTGTATAAAAA
>JAIUZE010017372.1:0-11566 GCA_022085475.1 Heliosperma pusillum | reverse complement strand
TTAGATCCTAAGCTGGCCCTTGGATGATCTATACATCCAATGGTTCACAAGATATCAGCCTCCCTATATAAGGAGGTCTTGTATGTTGTTGAAAGGGAGACTTTCATGAATGAATTAACTTGAGAAATCCATCAAATCTATCAAACTTGTGCTAAGAGCTGTAGTTTAAACCAAGCCTGATACATCTTCAAGGTGTTTGATCAGTGTCTTGTCTTGTGAGTCAAGTTATATCTGTGTCTTGCTGTGGTTAACTTGCTTGCTGTTTGAGTCTAGTCTAGGGTGTTTGTGCTTTGCTGTAACACTTTAAACCTGTCTCAAAACTAGTCTTTGAGTCCCTTCTCTTGTGCTTTGCTGTAGGGGAGTTTCTCTAAGTCATATCCCTTGAACTTTAGTTAATATAAACCAATCTCTCTAAAACAGCCTCCATTTCTACTTGAGTTGTTTTCAGTTTAAGTGAACCTAGTCTAGCATCCATCAAAAAGTTGTAAACCTTAGTAGTTTACACTCCAGTTACCTTTATTACGCAATAAAGACCGGAAAATAATCACCATCTTCATAAAAACGCCAATAATAAAGTCCTACCCGAATCCTCCTCCAAAAACACCCAAAAGAAATACATCTTCTTTATATTCTTCTTATTTACAATCAAATATGTAAACTCTAAAGGTAGGTCTAAACCCCATACAATCGAGTCCCTTAAAAATATTATGAATTGAATATATTGTAGAGGTAAGAGCCAGGATTGTAAATATATAATTTATATTTGATTTGGATGAATAAAGTTGCATAACAATGGAGTCAAAGGGAGAAGAATGAAAAGAGAGGAAGAAGAAGTTGCGGCGTAGAACACGCACAAAAGGAATGAGCCACCTAGTTGCTTGCTTAGGGTTTCTTTTATAGATGATTAATAAGTGGGCTTTTGACTCATTAGCTCACAAGATGGATTATCCAATTACAAATCAGATTTAGTATAATGAAACACTCAAAGAACTTGTATAAGAGACTTAACAATTATATTTAAATAGTCAAATGGTGCGCGGACATTTTAACCCATCCAAATTAGGTAAAAACGGAAAATAACAAAATAGTGACCGCAAGCGTTAAATACGCATTAAATAATTAAACTCGCAAAATAATTATTTTAATAAATAAATTTCCGGATAAAAGTTATTATAAAAACACGGGGTGTTACAGACTTGGTTTTGAACCCAAGCCACTATATCTATGGAATTTGTTTTAATGTTCCTAAACCTTTTCATCGTGCAATGTTAGCATCATGAAACATAAATTGAAACGACTAAATTGATCTTAAAAGGAATATAATTATTCGATCATTATAAATAACCAAAGTTATGAATGGGATTCTCACTTTGGCATTGTGACTAGACGTCACAACTTATTTGGAATAAGAAAGCTCAATTGCATAAGTCAAAATGAGTTGACGAACTCACACTTGGAGATTTATAATTCATATAAAGCCCCAAGATAAGATCTTTAAAACGCCAATTCGACTTCATACTAGCTATGGAAGGGTTAAGAATCCTAAATTTGTTCAAGACATGGATAAGAGTCCAAGTATTTTGCTTAAATAGAGTGAGTCTATAGAGAATCTAGAATACTAAAGTCTAAACAAATAAGTCTACTATAGATCGCTCCAAGTTAATAAGAGTTAATGCGAGTATTATTTTCCACTTATACCTAAAGAACAAAGCTGTTTGTGACTAACGAAAAGAGCTAATAAAGCTATCCTTACAAGTATTTTCTCATTTACACCTAACGAAACAAAACTGTTTGTGGCTCATGGTGCTATCCTTCATGTAAATAAGCGTATTTTCTAAAGGATAGAGTGGGAGAAAATTTGCCACAAACAAAGACAAGAGAAAATGTTCTTAAGTCATCCAAGGTCGGAAGCTTATAGTGAAAATATCTACTTTTTACAAGTGATAAGACTATATATGATCTATGGGTTGGCGGTTATCATTTCTAAATTTAAAATTGTTACATAATAGCCATGTTGTCTAAGATGGATTCTATATAAGTGAAATCACTTGGGTAGGTTTGGACCTCCCCAAGATGAATAAAACTTTATTGTAAAATATTATATATAAGTTAAGATATAACTATCTTTGAGATCCAAGAAATTTGCATCTACACCACGTATATGTATGACAAATGACAAAGAGTTGTTAAAAAGTTACCTTTTTAATTGGGCATTTATAAGTAGACAAGTCGTCATACAAAAACTTAGGAGATCAATGTGCGATCCTAAGAGAACACTCATTGCATAACAAGAGAGAATGGTTTCCACGAATTGTCGAAGAGCCATGTTTATGCATGTAGTTAAGTGGGAGCTAGATCTATCATGTGTGGACATGAGGATTAGTGGGAGTGAAAAAATCATTATGTATGGACAGAAAGATTAGTGGGACTACATTGTCTTCTATGTCTTGTATGTATGAGACATATCAATCATTAGGAATGATGTGCTAACTTGCCTTCCTCGAGGAATGTTTAAGAAATCATTTCTACATGAAAGACTTGGAAGAAGCATATTGTATCTGAGGCAAGAATATCTCCCATGTCTCGTATGTAGGAGACATATTGGTCATTGGGAATAATGAAATGACTTTACCTTTCGTGGAGGAGTGTTTGAGAAATCATTTCTAAATGAAAGACTAGAAGTAGGTATTCAAAATCTGTAGTGATAGATGAGAGAAGATACACATGATTGCTAATGTTTCCGCCATTAGGCAATCATATATGCCAAGATATGCACATACCTTGATATGTTGTATGCTTGGAATTGACAAGTTGTTAACAAGTATTCCACATGAGAGTCATTGGATAGCCTTCAATAATGTCCATGAGATTCTCGAGGAGAACTATGAGTTTATTCTTCTGTTTGGTAATAATAACTTAGTATCGTGTTAAGTGTCACACGAACCCAAATTTCTAAACCTATAAAGGATCTGACAAAATCAAAGGCTAAATTTTGTTATATTAGAAGCGAATAAATAAAAGGGATGAATGAAGTGTCAATCATTGAAAATTTAACAAATAGAGTCTTAATACATAATGATGAGGATGACGTGGATTACAAGGATCTAATAAGTAGACCCTTCCACCAAGATACCCATCACGTGGTTATTAGATAACAAGTGGGAGAATATTTCAAGATTAAAGAGCCCAACTCTAGATAGAGATCTAAAAGTATACTTTGAAAACTTCATGTTATTAGGATTAACGATGATTGGAAAGAAAATAAGCGATTCATAAAGTTGAAACAAATGGATACATAGTATATCCACCATCCAAGCTTTTATTGCATTTAGACAAGATAACCATGAAGTGTCATGGAACTTGTATACTTTAGATTATAAGATATGAAGCAATAACATTGTGTTTATTGTTCATATGTGATAATCCCATTTATCGTTTGAGTTTCTAAAACTCATTATTGTGCTTTGTTATATCCAAATAGGATGTAGTGACAACTTTGAACCCTATTAAAGTGAACTGGATTAACATAGCCTTGGCCCCTAGTTGCTTACATGAGGTGACGTCTCAAAGTGACTTGAGTGTGATGCGATTGATGGCAAGTTCAAGTGACATAGAGCCATAGAAGATGACTACCCCATCACATAAACAGACTGTATGAGACACTTTGTCGGGCAGTGACCCCGTATAGAGTTCTGGAAATTCAAAAAGCCTGGTCGTGGCGAGAGCTAATATAGTATTCTTTTTTTGTCAATTCTTTAGACTAGAGACTATTCGCCCAAGTCGGCATAGTTTTTGATTGACTTTGATTTTAGCCCCAAGCCGTTTTGTAAAAAGGGGTGAATAGGCAAATATTGGGTCATAAAGGAAGTTAATTAATTGTATATTGATACAGATTAATTAATCCCTTAAAAAGAAGAAATTTACAAGAGAAATATATCTTATTGTAATATGATTAAATTAGATTCAATAATATAATTGTTATATTAGAATACTTAATGTTTATGAAACATTTGAGATAAGCATGATTAGTTGATCATAATTACAATTAGTTGTAGATCATGTCAACCAAATATGAGATAACCCATTTTATATATATGTGATTATAATCTATTACTTAAAATGTTAAATCTTAATTTATTTGACATGAAATTGTATTTAAACTAGTTAAATACATATTTATATTATAAGATAACATGTCACATGTCACATGTCATATGCATGACAAATGACAAAATCACAAAATGTAAAATGAAGTCCATTTTACATATAAATCCGGTTGTGCTTATAGTAGGGTATGGTTAGGCTTTAATTTTGTTCTAATCAAGATTAAGCATCATGATTAGTAGCCTAAACACCTATATCCACCCTATTTTTTTTTATAAGTCAAAAAGCAAAAAGTATTCACCTCTTTTTGGCATGCTTGGCCGGTTTTGGTGAGTAATAAAGAGGATGTTTTCCTCTTGTTTTACTTACTTAAATCTCATATCAAAATATATACTTCATCTCACAAGAAATCATTAGAAACTTAGAAACTTTTAGAAGTTTCATAAAACTTATGTTTTGTGACTTGAACTCGACATTTCTAAGGCATTTATTTTGAGTGTCATACTTGTTTTTAAGGGTACTTACTTATTGTACTAGTAAATCAATAGTTGAGTGATTTAAGGGTAAGTCTAGGTGTAATTTATAGGAGGGTTCTTACTCTTGGAGCTTTTGGAAATTCATCCTAAATCATCTAGCTCAAGAACAAGTGCAAGAAGGTGTCTTGTACTTGTGCCCATATTCGATTGAAACTCAAAGTGATGAACACTTTTCATTCTCTATTTCGGTTTACATAGTTGTCATGTAACTAGATCTTGAAAATAATTAAACAGTTAATTAGTATTACTTAAGAAATGTCTTAAGTGTAGGTATATGAACCTAACAGAACCCGTTCAGCTTTGATGTCTCCCAAGTACCTAGAGCAATCACGCTTCCAATGGCCCGTGCCATTACAATAATGACACTTGTCTTCGGCCACGACTCCCTTCTTGCCTTTTGAAGAGCTATTCATAATAGCTTTCCCTTTGCCTTGATAGGAGGTAATGAGCTTGCTTCCCTTGTTCCCTTTGCCTCCACTTTTCTTGAACTTTACCATGCTCTTGACATTGATGTTCAAAACATCCTTACTAGAGCTAGCTTGAAATCCCATGTCACGTTTGGCTTGCACAAGCATATTGTGCAATTCATGAACCGAGACAGTGGCATTTTGCATGTTGAAGTTCACCCTAAAGTTGACAAACCCTTTGATCTTACTTAGGGAGTGAAGTATGCGGGCAATTATGAGAGGCTCGGGAATCTCTATTCCTTTCTCTTTAAGCACCTCCACGTATTCAATCATTTTGAGCACGTGAGGGCTAACATTATGACCCTCCTTCATATTGAGGTCGAACAATTGGGAGGCGGCTTCGTATTGCAAAATTCTTGGAGGTCGTGAAAACATGGTCACGAGGTTAGAATAGATTCCATATGCGGTCGTCATTATCATGGCATTACGTTGAAGCTTGCTATCGATCGAAAAGATCAAGACATTCTTGATCGCAGCCGACTCCTTGTGGTAGGCCTCATAGGCATCCCTAGTGGCGTTCGATGACCTCCCATTTGGAGCACTAGGGGATGCCTTGGTTAGGTAACTAAGCTTACCGTCACCTTCGGCGGCTAAGCGTAGTTGCCCATTCCAATCCGTGAAGTTTGAACCATTCTTTTCAACTTTACAACGATTCATGAAGGATCTTAGCCATAAAACGGTGGTGAGTGGTGGAGGTCGAACCTCATTATTGTTGATTTCCGACATTGCGAATTAAAATAAGTTGGACTACAAAATAGAAAATGAAAGAAACATCAACATTTATCGTTTTTAAGATACTTGTAAACATTTTAAACAAGTTTGGCATTTACATAATGACCTTTATCCAATTACATAGTTGTTTCCATGACCCAAATCCTATATTAACTCGGGTTTATGTGAGCCACGTGAAAGTTCATAGACCTTAATTAGACTCCTCTAATTAGTTACTAAACTACTTGTTAATTTAGTATTTAATGATCTATGTAACATGCATGCAAATAGAAAGACATATATGTATAAGAAGAAATTTCCTCACATTGAAATGGAAATTAAATGGGCACAACAAGAACTCATTCTTTTTGTTCTTAAGCTATAAATAAGGATGAACAAGAAAAATCTCCAAAATAGAAGACCTCCTTCAAGTTGCACCAAGATGATACCAAATAATCTAGCCTTATTATTAACAAGATAATAAGATAGATATTATGCTACTAATATTAGTATATATATTACTACACTAGTAATACTTAGTAAATATTAGTATTATGAGAGTTTTAGTGAGAGGAAGAGTTTTAGAGAGAAGTGTGAATTAAGCACAAAATGAAGTAAGTAAAAAATGAACAACCATTGTCCATTTTATGGGCTCAATGGCCGGACCATGTAGTCCATATGGCCTCTTATTTTTTTGTTATTTAATTCACATGCAATTGTAGTAGAGTATGGTAGTGTATGTAATGATTTGTAATGCATGATATGTCATTATCATAAGGTTGCTTGTTTGCATAAACAAGAACAATTATCATCAGTACTACTACTACCATGACCGGCCATACACTGCTCAAAATGGTCCATTTTAATTTTTGATATTTGTCCCACATATACTTATTAATCATATGTTTAATTATCTTATATAATTAATGTGTTAATTTGATCATATAACAATTATATGACACAAATTAATATACAATATGTACTTAACATTTAAGTGATATTTTACCTACCATTATATCAATATATAATGGGTCCTACAATGCTTAGTTAATTTATTTTACGACTCCTTGTAAATATAATTAACTAATTACCTCTATCTTAAAACCTCAACTAATTTAGTAATTTAACGATTAATTACTAATTTAAATCTTGTTTAATCATATTAAAATAAGATATAAATTTATTAGTCAATTATCGCATACTTGAAAAATAGACTTAATCGAATTTGAGTTCCTAACTCAATTTCTAACAATTAACTCTCGTACATATCAAATATATGTAATGGACTAATTAACTGTATCATATACAAATAATTAGTTACTATTTGAATTTCATCCTATAGGTGTGACCGAAAGGGATCAGTTGATCACCGCCGTCATACGACAATAACGTCAAACTCTAGTCAGCCAACTGTTATTGATTTACGTTAATCAACTGACTAGTCAAATATATATAGTCAATAAATATCCCAATTATATTCCTTAATGAGATTTATTATGTGGCGCACTATTGTGGAGGACACCTACTCCAACAATCTCCCACTTGTCTGACACATGTGTGTATCACCAATTCTCTTGTCTCTTTATCGCATCTCCCACTCAACGCAAGGTGTCTTTCAGGTCGCACTTGCGATTGATTATATCTAGAGTGGTTTTCTCGATAGGGAGATTAACTGTCTGACCGGAAAATCCACCATAGATCTCTTTCCGAGCGTGGCCACGCATTTACAGTAACTACTCCTCGAGTGGCCTAACGATGTTTGTACCTAACGTGGGTGGACAATTCCTGGTTATTCATCTACTCTGTATGATGCAGATCACCATAAGTCTATGACCTAGAAGATGTCCATCGGCCTCCTTTTACGGCACGACCTAGAACATTAACCAAAACCAATCGGAAACTGCACCGACTCAGATAGATGGTCGCCAGTCAAAAGAATCGACTCATAGGAATAAGATATAAGACCCTGCCACGACGAGGCATCAAATAATTGATTTAAGGGTCTCTACAAAGGTCATTGTTCGATAGAGTGTCATACAGTCTATCTATGTAAACGACCAGTCATCTCCATGATCCCATGGTGCTGAACCAACCATCGATCGACTTACAATCTAGTCACTTCGAGACGTCACCTCATTGAGTGACTAGGGACAAAATACTAAGTTCGTCCTATTCACTTGAATAGGGTCCAACATTGTTTTACAATCTATTCGGATAAAAAAAGTATTAAATTTAATCTAACTAAATAAAAGAGTTTATAATAAAACTCGAACAATGAATGCAATTATCATATATGAAATAATTAATACAACATTCAATTATTACATATTACATAATCTAAAGGAATTGTGGTACACGTCTCAATCCCATTGTGACGACATGACCATCATGCTTAGCCTTTGATGAAGGCTTGGTTAAAGGATCAGCAATGTTGTCATCTGTCCCAACCTTACAAACATCAAGTTCCTTTCTGTCCACGTAATCTCTAATTACATGATATTTCCTAAGTACATGTCTAGACTTGTTACTAGACTTAGGCTCTTTTGCTTGAAAATTAGCCCCACTGTTATCACAATAAATCGTGATAGGATCTTTGGCAATAGGGACTACTGTTAGTCCTTCCAAAAATTGCCGAATCCACACAACTTGCTTTGCAGCTTCAGACGGTGCAAGGTACTCTGCTTCTGTTGTAGAATCCGCTGTAATGCTTTGCTTGAAACTCTTCCAGCAAACAACTCCTCCATTCATCATATAAACATAGTTGGATTGGGATTTCATATCATTCCTATCTGTTTGGAAACTGGCATCTGTGTAACTTTTTACACGTAACTCAGTCTCGCCTCGAAACACTAAGAACGAATCCTTGGTCCTTCTCAAGAACTTAAGGATGTTCTTTACGGCTATCCAGTGACTCTCACCTGGATTTGCTTGGTAACGACTTGTCATGCTCAAAGCATATGCAACATTGGGTCGAGTGCACATCATAGCATACATGATTGATCCAACAGCAGATGCATAAGAGATCAATTTCATGCGTTCAATCTCCTCGGGTTTGGTAGGGCACTCTGACTTGCTCAAAGTGATCCCACTTCCCATAGGAAGAAAGCCTCTCTTAGAGTCTTTCATGGTTAACCGATCAAGAATTTTATCAATATAAGTTTCTTGACTTAATGCTAGTGTCCTTTTCGATCTATCCCTATAGATCTGGCTACCTAAGATGCGATGGGCCTCTCCTAAGTCTTTCATTTGGAAATGAATACCTAGCCACTCCTTCACAGAAGTGAGCATTGGAATATCATTCCCAATGAGTAGTATGTCATCTACATACAAGACCAGAAAAGTTACTTTACTCCCACTAAACTTCATCTACTTACACTTCGAGTGAAACCATTTTGTTTAGTTACATGATCGAAACAATGATTCCAACTCCTGGATGCTTGTTTAAGACCATATATGGATCTCGTAAATTTGCATACCTTCTTAGGGTTTGATGGATCCACAAAACCTTCAGGTTGTGTCATGTACACTTCCTCTTCTAGAATCCCATTCAAGAAGGCGGTTTTGACATCCATTTGCCAAATCTCATAATTATGAAATGCGGCAACCGCTAAGATAATCCTTATGGATCAAACCATGGCGACTAGGGCGAAGGTTTCGTCATAGTGAAGACCATGAACTTGGGTGAAACCTTTTGCCACCAATCTAGCTTTGTAAACATTTTTATGTTTATCTATGCCACTTTTGATCTTATAGATCCTCTTACACTGAAGAGGTCTTACCTCCTTAGGTAAATCAACCAAGCCCCATACTTGATTGTCGTACATAGAATCCTTTTCGGATCGCATGGCTCCTAGCCATAGCTTTGTGTCGGGACTAGCAATGGCTGCTTTGTAGGTAGTAGGTTCATTACTTTCAAAAAGTAATACATTATAGTCATCACCTTCCTTTATAATACCAACGTATCTATCAGGTTGATGACTAATTCTTGCATGACCTCCCAGGTTCCGAAGAAAAAAAGATCGTGTCAGACGAAGAAATAATTACCGTGTCCTTGTGTTTATTGTAGAAGTAATAAGCACGTGTTTCCTTTGGATATCCTACAAACAGACATTTGTCAAATTTGGGTGCGAGTTTATTGTCAGACTTATTCTTAACAAACGCCTCGCATCCCCAAATTCTCATAAACGACAAATGAAGGACTTTCCTGTCCATATCTCATATGGAGTCTTGTTTGTCGCTTTAGACGGGCTTCGATTTAGTGAAAATATTGTAGATAAAATAGCAAAACCCCAAAAATAATCAGGAAGCTCTGTCAGACTCATCATAGATCGAACCATATCTAATAAAGTTCGATTTCTCCTTTCGGACACACCATTTAATTGAGGTGTCCCAGGAGGAGTCCATTGTGATACTATTCCACAATCTTTAGGTGTGAATCAAATTCATTGTTCAAGTATTCACCACCACGATCGGATCATAGGGCTTTAATCTTTTATTCAATTGGTTTTCTACTACATTTTGAAATTCTTTGAGTTTTTCAAAAGCATCACTTTTATGCCTCATCAAGTAGACATATCCATATCTACTCAAGTCGTCGGTAAAATTAATGAAGTAGTGATAACCCCCTCTAGCTTGGATAGTCATTGGACGCATCCGTATGTATAAGTCCTAATACTTCACTTGCTCGTGTTTCTTTTCCCGTAAAAGGAGCACGAGTCATCTTGCCTAGAAGACAAGATTCGCATACACCATAAGATTCGTAATCGAATGGTTTGAGTACTTTAGATGAAACAAGTCTCTTTATGCGTCGTTCGTTTATGTGCCCTAAACGACAATGCCAAAGGTATGATTGATTAGGTTCACCTATTTTGAGCTTCTTGTTTTCTACATGATAGACCTCTTTTGCAATATCTAGAACATAAATACCTCCAATAGAAATGGCCTCGCCATAAACCATTTCATTAAAAGAAAAAGTACAACAGTTGTTCTTAATGCAAAATGAAAATCCTTCCATGTCTAACACGGAAATGGAGATAATGTTATTGGTAAGAGTTGGTACATAATAACATTATTTAAATACACTCTAAACGCTTAGGCAAAAGAAGAACGTAGGTGCCCACGGAAACTGCGGCTACCTTAGCTCCATTTCCCATGCGCAGGTCCACGTCACCCTTGGCTAGTGCTTGTGTAACACCCGCAAATGTACCCTATTTTTCTAGTAAAAATATTTTACAGACACTTTTCAGCGAATTTTAGTTTTAATCGTAAATGTAATTTTCCGAGTCGAATTTAGAATTTCCGAGTTGGTAATTTGGAATTTCCGCGAGATTTCAAGAAAAACCTGTCTTGAGCCGTCTTTGACTTTATTGACTTTTTCCTTGACTTTTCCACTTACTCTTCATATACTCCCTCACAACCCTAACACCCTCATTCAATCTTCTTCTTACTTCATCACTAAGTAAACCCCCAATCCCTAGCCTCCATATTTGATCCATCTTCGAATCATCGCTACGCTTTCATTTCTTGCTCAAATTCATCTAGGTTCGTCTTATTCTTCCCCTCTTAGCTTCCTCTATCCGTATTGGTAATAAAATTACCGTCTTTCTCGCTTTTTAAATTATCCGTCGTTCTCAAGGTGAATGATATTCATCTTTTATTATCTAATTGTATGTAGGTGGAGACTAGGAAGGTTTAGAATCGATTAAAGACGCTTAAAGGTAACGGTGAAGGGTTACTCGATATCATTTA
>JAIUZE010017371.1:0-23148 GCA_022085475.1 Heliosperma pusillum | reverse complement strand
TCTCTTGCACCAGTACTGCCCCAACTCCTAACCCATTTGCATCACACTCCACTTCAAACAGTTTGTTAAAGTCAGGTAAGCCTTGTATAGGGGATCTGCACAACAGATCCTTAATGGTATTGAAGGACTTCTCTGCCTTTTCTCCCCAAGTGAACTCCCCTTTCTTCATGCATTCTGTGATGGGAGCCATGATAGAGCTGAACCCTTGAATGAACCTTCTATAGAAGGATGCCAACCCATGGAAACTCCTGACCTCTGTTACTGTCTTAGGGGTGGGCCAATCCCTGATTGCCTTAACTTTCTCAGGATCAACAGCAACCCCATCCTTTGATATGATAAACCCAAGGAAATGAACCTCAAGCTGCATGAAAGTGCACTTCTCTAGCTTACCATATAACTTATTCTCCCTGAGAACCTCACAAAGTAAGTTCAGCTGTTGTAGGTGTTCCTTCTTGCTTGAACTGTAGACTAGAATGTCATCAAAGTATACCACAATGAATTTTCCCAAGTAAGGCCTTAATACTTCTATCATGAGCCTCATGAAGGTGCTAGGGGCATTGGAGAGCCCAAATGGCATCACTAGCCATTCATACAGCCCATGTTTGGTCTTGAAAGCAGTCTTCCACTCATCTCCAGCTCTAATCCTTACTTGATGATACCCTTGTCTGAGGTCAATCTTGGTGAACACTTGAGCCCCACTAAGCTCATCCAAAATGTCATTGAGTCTAGGTATAGGGAACCTATACTTAATGGTGATGTTGTTAATGGCTCTGCTATCTATACACATCCTCCAAGTTCCATCCTTCTTAGGCACTAGCAATGCTGGTACAGCACAGGGGCTAAGAGACTCCCTGACATACCCTTTGCTAAGCAATTCTCCCACCTGAGATTGCAGCTCTTGAGTTGCCCTGGGGTCACTTCTATAAGCTGGCTTGTTTCGAAGGACAACCCCAGGTACTAGGTCAATGTGGTGCTCAATTCCCCTTAGTGGGGGTAATCCACTAGGTAGTTCAGCAGGGAAAACATCCTCATAGATTTTCAGCAAGGCTTGCACTTCTTTAGGCACCTGGTTAGACCCTTCCCCTACCTCCTTGGTGAGGAGGACATAGACTGGCCTAAGGTCATTTAACTCTTGCTCCATCTCTGCTTCACTTAACAGCAGAACTTCCTTAGCAGCTTCAGTTAAGAGTGGAGGGTTCCCTTTCAGGATAGGGGGTAAAGGAGCTAAGATGATTTTCTTCTTCCCAAACCTGAAAGAGTAAGTATTGTCCCTTCCCTGATGGACAGCATCCCTATCAAACTCCCAGGGCCTCCCCAATAGGAGGTGACAAGCATCCATAGGCAATACATCACACAAAGCCTCATCAGCATATCCTTTACCAATAGAAAATGGAACAACACATTGTTGATCTACCTTAACTTCAGCCCCCTTATTCAGCCACCTAAGCTTGTAAGGTTGAGGGTGGTCTTTGGTGGGCAATGTTAGTTTATCCACCATTGTCTTAGAGGCTACATTGGTGCAACTACCTCCATCCACAATCAGATTACACACCCTCCCTTTTATGGTGCACCTAGTTCTAAAGATCTGGTGTCTTTGATCTTCTTCTAAGGGTTGGGGTTGTGTGTGCATCACCCTCCATGTCACCAGACTTAACCCAGCATCAGGCTCTATCAACTTCTCACTAGCCTCTATCTAAGGCTCTTCCATCTCATCATCACAGACCAACACCTCATCATCTCCCCAATGAATTACCTCTAGGGTGCTCAGAGCTCTTTTAGATGGACATTCTCTAGCAAAATGTCCATATCCTTGACATTGAAAACACTTTTTGAGAGGGGTAGTCTTCCTTTGGCCTACCTCAACAGCCTTGCCTTTATCAGGATCGAAAGGAGTCTTAGTAGGAGCCACAGGTTCTCCCATCTTGATTCCTACAAAAGGTTTGTAAGTAGGGGTTCTAGCAGGTGTTTTAGAGGCACTGGCTTTCCCTTTCCCCAACTTTTCTACTCTTAAGGACAAGTTGACAGCTTCCTCAAAGGAGTATATATTTTGCAGCCTGACTTTACTAGCTATCCTCTCATCCAAGTCTCTTAAAAACCTTGCTATCTTTTGCTCAGACTTCTCAACAACCTCACATTGCAGTGTGAGTTGTTCAAAGTCCCTTAGATAAGACTCTACAGGTCTTTGGTCTTCCTTTAAGTGAGTAAGCTTAATGAACATGTCCTGAGTGTAGTCCCTATAGACAAACTTAGCTCTCATTTTCTTTTTCAGTTTGAGCCATGACTTTACAGGTTCTTTCCCTTCCCTAACCCTCAAGGTTTTCATGTTTTCATACCACAGTGAGGCATAGCCTTTTAGTTTCATGATAGCAACCTTAAAAGCCTTTCTATCAGTGTACCCTTTAAACTCAAAGACTCTTTCTACAGACCTTAGCCAATCTAGGAAATCATCAGGGTTCAAGCTACCTAGAAAGTCAGGGATCTCTACCTTTATGTCTTTGTCTTGGTGTCTGAGAAGACTGTGATCTGAGCCATCTGAATCTGACATTTCAAACTGATCTACAGGTTGTCTCCTTCTTACTCCACCTTGTGGGAAAGGTGCTCCTCTTCCTCGACCTCTGCCTCCCCTTGTATCATTGTTCTGTTGGCCCTCAAGGAGTTCATTGACAGATCTAGAGACCTCCATTAGAG
The DNA here is from genome assembly GCA_022085475.1 of Heliosperma pusillum. Taxonomy (NCBI): domain Eukaryota; kingdom Viridiplantae; phylum Streptophyta; class Magnoliopsida; order Caryophyllales; family Caryophyllaceae; genus Heliosperma; species Heliosperma pusillum. The sequence goes on along the minus strand of JAIUZE010017371.1, from coordinate 20,460 downwards.
TTCTGACAAGACCTTGAACTGTGTTTTCAAGACCTGTGATTCTCTCTTCACTCATGGTTGGATTTTGTATTTTTAATGTAGTTAGGTAGATGAACTCACAAACCAAAGCTCTGATAACCAATTTCCACTGAAACTATTCAGAAAGGCAACTAAACAATGACAATTGAACTATGGTTAAGACACTTTGCAAATACTCTGTTTCTGTATGGACTGGTTGTTAAAGAACAAGGATAGGACCTTAACCAAAGCACAAAGCCAATGATTGAGGGTTGAAATTTGATCCCAGCACACAGCTAAGGATCTAAGATCACTTCCAAGCACAAAGCAAAGGAAGTTGTCTCAAGCACACATCCAAGAGATGTTAACAGAAACAAGGTTTCAGTTTTTATGTTTTACTTCAAATCTGTCTTTCATTCATTAGGAAATGGCCTTATATAGGCAAGGAGATTACATCTCATACGTCCAACTACATCTAGGGCCAACATTGGCTTACATACAAAGACAAAATAACAGCTACATAAGTGAAATAAAGTAAACTGAACAAAAAGAAACAGCTTTGATAGTGACAGCTTCCTTGTTGCCTTGCTACTGCTTTTTATATGATACAGGGTGGACTTTTAGCTTGGTGTTTTGGACCCAACTGAATTAGTGTTGATCCTTTAAGGTTAAGCATAAAGTCCCTTGAGTTTGCTTTGCCAAAAGAGGAAGATTTGACAATGACAGCTAAACTGCTCCATGTAAGGCTGTAACTGGACTGGTGAACTTGGGTTATGTTTTGAGAGGTGTTCTTGACGTTTTCTGAGGAAGGTTCCCTGGACAAAAAGGTAGTAGACCTTCCCTAGTACCATGCCCCATAGTTGGTTTGGAGTCCCTAAGCTTGGAAGTTGCCCTGAGACCCTCCCCAAGGCACTGCTGCTGGCTGAATTTCCAAAGGTTTTGTTGGCTTGTTTTGTGAGTCTGTTTTGTGGCTTGGTTGGTCCTGGCTCGTGTCATGGCTACCACTGGCTCGTGTCTTGGCTTGCTTGCTTGGGCCTGGGCTATACAAAGCATTAAGGTAGCTTTTGACATAGGGTAAGATTGGCATTGAATCATGGTTGGGCTGATTGTTGGTTAGTTAATCTTGTCTTTGAGATTGGCATTGAACTCCTGTTGCACATAATGCCTTATTTCATCCAGGATTGAAATTCCAACTACTCCTTTATAAAAGATAAAATAAATACGTCACTCTTAATGAGTGATACGTCATTTACGTGAAAGACAATTTCTCCCACTTAACTTCATGTCTATACAACACAACTTTAACTCCCACTCAAATTCATGTCTATACATGACTTCTCAACAATTGATGTGTTAAGTATAAGTGGTGTGGTAAGAGTGTCGGTCTCAGGGACGGTTGGTGTTTAAAATCGATCTAATAATCTACTAAGTCTCTTGCAAAGTCACAATATAACTTGGGTTTGGATTTGTTGGCTAAACTAAATAACAATAATTAAAGGCAAATAAAAACAACAAATAGAGTCTAAAACGAGAAAGATAAGATTTTTATCAAATAAGAGAGAAAACTAGGGTGAGTTGGTTCATATGGGTGGTATAGTCGGGTGAGAAAGTTGGGTTTAATAGCTTAAGTGACGTCTAGTCTAGGAAAGTGAATTGAGGCTTTAGATCTTACAATTCCTCCTCAAGCCGACTCTAACTAGCTATCGCGTCACTAGATACGGTTTGCCAAACTAGCGGTTCTACGAAAAACCACGACTTTCGATCTTATGGTATTCGAAACAAGCGAGAGAATCATGCAAACTCACGTAGGCATTTCATCAAACATGTTATAAGCATAGCATGGAGACAAGACAATAATCAACTATTAACCCCAACAAAAACACATTAACTCATACTAGAACCCATAATCCCTCACATAACCCTAGCAAGATTACTACTCACTCATATTCAAAGGAAATTCAATATTAACTAAGGATTGCACAAGGAAATCAACAACAATGAACATCTTCTAATTAACAATGAATAAATAACAAAGATTGAAATGAAAACTTAATTAAAGGCAAGATTAAGTAAAGAAATTATACCAACTTGGAAAAAGGTGAGAACTTTGATATAATAACCAAGATTTTGTCACAAATCTTTGAATAAAAACCAAGTTCCAACACTAAACTAAGTCTCAATTGCTAATTAACCAACTAATAAGCTTAATTATGGAAGATTAATAGAAGATTAAGTACTAATTCTATGAGAGTTTCAGATCTAGGGTTTCGTGCCCTCTAATTACACAAGAGGGCCTATTTATAGGTTTACAAAATGGAGGAAAGATGGGCTTCGAAAGACTTCATGGGCTGGCAAGGTCACGACCGTGAAAGGTGTTTCACAGTCGTGAAAGCTGTCTCACGACCGTGAAACTGCAAGTCACGGTCGTGAGATATGTGGCAGGGGCAGGACCTTCTTTCACGATCAAGTCACGACCGTGACTTCACTTTCACGACCGTGAAATGTTTTTCACGACCGTGAAATGAATAACTCGAAAATCCACCTTCTTGGAAAGGCATCTCACGATCGTGCGATACCTTTCGCTCCCGTGAAGTGCTTCTTTTCCTTCTTCCTTTGCTTGACTTTGTTGCTTCCTTCCCGGTTTCGCTTGCCTTGACTCGGGAGGGCTTTGGCTCATCGTGTAAGGCCCCCCAAGGGTATGTGGGCCCCCAAGGTATGTCGTGAGTCCTTCGAGTGATCCACCTTCTTCTTTGTCGATCAGAATTAGGTAGAAATCGCCTAAAGTGGCGGTTTACCTACAAAAACACGATAAAAGCGAGAAATGTGCTAGAAGAAGGTAAAACACGTAGAAACGCTCTTAGGGAGCGTTAAAGGCAAGCAAAACGAGGCAAAAAAGGGGTGGAAAAGTAAGGTGAAATGACACTATATCAACAATTCGAGTGAAACTATTCTTATATCACATAATATAAATTATCATAACAACCTCTAAGTGTTGGATGAAACCTTAGGCTTGTGTTGTGGACACATCCCATTGTTTTGATGTGTAACTTGTACACACTCACTACGAGGTATATCACTGATGATTTGGATCTAAGCATAGTTACACATTAACTTAGCTTTTTTAGACATCTTCATGTCCATCTTATGCAATTATTATTGGACTACTCCAAATAAATCATTCATTTGCATAAATTTCAATTAGTTTCATAAGGCTCTTATATAGAAAATTGAATTTAAAAAATACTAAGTACTTCCTCTTCATAGATCATAATCTCATTATTTCAAGACCATTTTATTTTGGTCTCCTCACTAGTCTAAGGATTCACTGAAGAACGCTTTCTTTTGGTCTTCTCAGTAGTCTTGAGTCTAACCTAATTAAGAACAATTTCTTTTTGTTTCCTCACTAGTCCCTTACTATTTTACGTTGTGGCTTATTTTCTCCCACTCTATCTTTAGAAAAATACAACTATTTTTTTTAAAGATAGCCTCATGAGCCACAAACAATTTTGTACTCATGATAATGAGGGAGGTAAAAGTATCACAACTTGACCTTTAATGATCTATTAAAGACTTTATTTAAAAGACATCGTATCTTAGCTTCGAGATAGACTAGTTCTATAAGCTAAAGAAGTGGACTCAAATCCATGTCATTTATCATCTTTATAAGTGATGTGGCCAATTGGTTTGGTAGATTCCCTACTTTGAGTTCATTAACTCAATTATGACTTAACAATTGATCTTTCAAAGTGAGAATAAAATTCTTAGCTTTTGAACTTATTATAATGATCCAATCATCATAATATTATATGATTAATTTTAGTCGATAAGATTTATGTTATTAGTGCAAATAGTGTATAATGACAGGTTTTAGAACGAAAACGTTTCCACAAACCAAGTGACTTGGGTTGAAAACCAAGTCACCATAATCCAATTACAACCATTGCAAATTAAAAGGAAATAAACAAATTTCCATTGTCAAACAAGAAGATTTAAGAGTTTCTAAAACAATGTCACAAAATACATCCCAAATGAAGACAATGCAAAATTAGGCCAAGCTACTTTAGCTCCCCTCGAAGAGCCTCCTTAGACTTGCTTGTCCTTGCCCTTGTCCTTGCTAGGGTGCCCTAATTACAAATAAAAAGGGGCAAGAATCACAACTTGTATCTATATGCCAAAGTTGATATCATAACATAAATGATAGGGATAAATATTTACCTACTGGAACAATCTTTCTAGCTTTAAGATCTCCCAGATACTTAGAGAAATTCCTCTTCCAATGCCCTATGCCATTACAGTAATGGCATTTGTCCTCAGTCGAGGCTCCCTTTTGTGGTTTGGGTGAGCTATTCTCAATAGCTTTTCCCTTGCCTTTGAAGGTTGAGGGCTTCTTCCCTTTGCCACTACCTCTTTTGAACTTCCCCTTACTCTTATTATTAATATGGAGCACATCCTTGGAGGTGCTAACATTTAGCCCCATGTCTCTCTCGGCTTGTATGTACAAGCATCTTGTGCAATTCATGAAATGAGGTTTCATGTTTTGCATATTGTAGTTTACCCTAAACTGCACATATGCTTTTATTTTCCCCAAGGAATGTAAAACTCAGGCGATAACGAGTTGTTCGGGAATGGTCACCCCTTGCATTTTAAGAGTATCAACATGCTCAATCAATTTGAGTACATAAGGGCTAACATTTTGGCCCTCTTTAATGTTCATGTCAAAAAACGTGGAAGCCGTCTCATATTGTATGATCCTTGGAGCTTGTGAAAACATGATCACTAGCTTGGCATATATTTCATAGGCGATGCTCATATTTATGGCACTCCTTTGGAGATCGGCCTCCATAGAGAAGATCAAAACGTTTTTGATCGCGACAGACTCTTTGTGGTAAGCCTCATAGGCTCGCCTTGCGGCGGTGGTTGACCTTTCATTAGGTGTATCGGGAGAGGCTTCGGTAAGGTAACGAAGCTTGATGTCACCTTCCGCGGCCAAACAGAGTTGCGCATCCCAATCGGCAAAACTAGCATCATTCTTTTCTAATTTACATCGGTCGATGAAGGATCGGAGCCAAGAGACGTTTGTGAGAGTTGGAGCGTTTGTGGATGAATTAGGAGTTGCCATTGCGAATAAATAATATTGACTACAAAAATGAGATGAAGGAAATGTCAACATTTTTCGTTTTAAATGTACTTGTAACATTTTAAACAAGTTTAGCATTTAAATAGTGACCTCTACCCAACTATTATAAATGATTCCAAGATCCAAATTCACATCAACGTGGGCACGGTGAGCCGATTCATCCCTCATTAACATAATTCGGTGGATTAACTCTTTGATCGATTCTACTTTTAGAACTCTTGGTCGATAATATTACTTTAATATTCATCTTAAGCCCGAAACACATGCGGCTACAGTTGCGAATACTTCCGCTGAGCTCTATCCAAATTTCGATGTAAAAACCTTTATTACCCCATTTACCCAACGTAACAAGTTTAGCACCCCGGTGAGCCGAGCCTACTTCCTTGTGAAATTGAGACTCATGGGTTCTAGTATTTGGTAAGGCTTGATCTCAATTATTATCTAGAAGAGGTCATGTCAATTTATTATCTATTTCGTTTAAGTAAACTAAATCGATGAACTAACGATAATTTTAATTGACACGGTCGAAGACTCGATAAAATGCGTGTCATGTTATGGCGATTTGGCAATGCATGCAAACGTATTAAATAAAATGCAAGCAAATAATAAATCTCCTAGTATGACCTTCCTAAAATAGAAAATCATATAATCTATTTAAAAATTCGGAAACCAACTCCTTTGTCCCTTGAAGTTCATAAGCACGCCTCCCAAGGACACCATCTCTTTCGGAATGCCTTTCCGAATGGCACCGTCTTTAGGAAACTCCAGTATTACAAATAATTACAATATATGTAATAAACTTACAACACTTTCATATTATACATTTTTAAGATATAAAATATAAAAATAAAGATGATACGAGATCACATTAAAATTACAACCGAATCAATATTTCCTCACATTACGGGCAATATCGATTAAAACTAAGGCCATACTAAGATAAAATTACATAATTCAAAATTACATAAAACCAAAATGACATTCATTCATTCAAAATGCAGCATCATAATATGTATAATACATGCTCATTTTAAGTGTCAAATCACCCTATTTGAGGTTTATATCATATATAACCCGGTTTTACGGAAATGCGTGATAATAACATTTTAAAATCACCAAACAATACTTAAATCATATTTAAGTCCAAGTTAATTATCCCAACTGATTTAGGACTCAAAAATTAGTCATCACTCAATTTTGTTTGACAATAATTCAACTTTTTGTTTTATAATTGCTCATAATTAGACTTTAAAATCATATTTTAATCAAATAAATCCAGTTTTATTTAAAACAATTTCAAAAATTGAATTTTAAATTTTTAAACATTATGGAATATTTCCATGACACTCATAATGTCAAAAATCAAGGTTAAAAATTTCGAATCATTTTGAGAAAAATTCGGTTGCGCTTTATCGGTTTTATCAAATAAAATTCATAAAGCAATTGAAAATTAATCTAATTAAATTTTCAAATATATATATGAAATTTGGGACATTTATGCAACCATAAATAGTTTTCTCATGACATGAAATTTATTTTAGCTATATTTGCTAAAATAGTCACTATTTATGCCATTTTTACATTAAAAATTCATAAATTATGCTAAACAAATCATATTTGTCTCAAATTTTACAGACAGTGAGTAAAACATGAATGCGACAACATAATAACATTTCATTGTCAGATTCAAAGCGGAACTAGTTTTAATCATCTAACCTTCATTTATTCCATTGTATCATATAAAAATCATAAATCATGAGCAATAAATCCAACTCACATGCAAATTTATATACAGTACGTAAAATGTGAATGTGATGTTGTGTAAATAGTTTAAGGTCAGAAGATAAGTCTAAAAATGACCTAAAATCACATTAGAATCAGAATATATAGACATGCAAATGACTTTGTGACTTTATCTCATAAACACAAATTATTAGTTTTATTTAAGTTACATTAACTCGAAAAAACTATAAATCGATTATGCATGCAACAACCAAAGCTCGGTCCTCATCTCATCCTTGATTTCTCTCCACGGTATAGCTGTTGGATTAAGTGTCCTCAACAATAGTGCGATCACATAATTAAATCTCAATAATAAGAATACAAAGGGATGACAAATATTATAGGCAACTGGTCAATATTAATCGGTAACGATTGGCTCACTAGAGTTTGACGTTACTGTCGTACGACGATGGTGATCAGTTGATCATTTGAGGTCACACCTAAAGGACAATCCCCTAATCATGAAAGTTAATTAATTGTATTACGATACAAATTAATTAATCCCTTAAATTGAACAAAGTTTAAATTATAAGTGAGAATTATATGTTATTGTAATATGATTAAATAAGATTCATTGTAGTAATTTAATTTTTATATTACTAAGAATGCATTATGTTTATGAAACATTTGAGATAAACACAATTGGTTGATTATAATTACAATTAGTTGTAGATTATATTTACCATATACGAGATGAGCCATTTTAATTACATGTGATTATAAAATATGACTTAAAATGTTAAGTCTAATTTATTTGTTATGAAATTGCATTTAAATTAGTTAAATGCACATTTATAAGCTAAATTACATGTTACATGTCACATGTCACATATGTGACAAATGACAAAATCACAAAAATAAAATGAACTCCATTTTATATGTGTAAACCGGTTTTGGTGGGTATGATAGGTGTTTTAGGCACTTATTATTGTTCTATTTAATATTAGACAATATAATGACAATCCGAAAGCCTATTACCTATCTAGAGCATTGTTTAGAACAAAAGCAAACTCACCCTTACCCATGCTCTTGGTGTGGCCGGTCCTCATGTGCACAATAAGGAGATGTTTTTTCCTTATTAGTATGGACTTGATTTCATATTAAAGATGTAGCTTATCTCTCTTAAAGTTCATATTCTCACACTAGAAGCAACTTGATAAGTTCATTTTGTGTTCATGAATTTCTAATAATTTACAAAGTGTAGTAAGAGAGTTATTAGAAATGTTTTAAAGGGCTACTACCATTTTATACTAGTGTATTATATTTAGTAGTGATTTAAGGTTTGTCTTGGGTGCCACTTAGAGGAGTGTTATTATACTAAGAACTTGGAGATCATCCATATCATATTAGCTCAAGAAAAATATTTGAAAAGAGTTCCAATATTGTGCTGGAAGAGTGTATATTTTATGCGTACTGCGATGTCCTTGATGCGTTTAAGGGATGAAGTAGCGAAGATGGGGATCTATGTGATTCGAAAAGGGGAAGCTACTAGTGATTTGATGATTGAGCCGGAATTATATGATGACATTCGGAGCAAGCTATTGGGAGATCCTAAGATTCGGTTGTGGAAGAAAGGGGTAGATGATGGTGTTGGACCTATTTTATAATTTTGACAATGACAAGTATTTACTTGATAATGCGCTCTAATTTATATATCATATGCATGTAATTGTGTGCTTTAGTCTTATCATAGCTAACAGCAATTACAAGAAATTAGATCAAACTTATAGGAGCTTAAGGCATAACTTTGAAAATTTCTGTGAGACAAAGTTATAGGAGCTTGAGGTATAACTTTGAAAGTTCATATGCAAAGTTATAGCTACTTTGGTTATAACATTGAAGAAACAATCCAAGGAAGATCTACTTCAAATCACAAAAGACTCAATATGGAGGGTCTTTCTGATCAAGATGAAGAGATGATCCGTATACTGAAGATCTTTGTGAAAATTAGATAGTATAGGTCGTCATTCAGTAACTATTCCATTAGAGTGATTTTATGTTTGTAAAGTTATAACTATTTCACTTATAACATTACATACTAAGTTCAAATTTATAGCTATTTCACCTATAACTTTAGATGATAAAGTTGATGCATGATTTTGGAAATAATTGTTTTAAATGTTTTCAAAAAGAGAAAGAGTATTTTTATATTTATCAAAAGTTTTAATAGATAATGTATTTATGAGATTCTATTGGTTAGTAATACAACTTATGAGTTGTCATGCTACCTAATGTTTCTAATACTTTTTATCTCAATTTGTTGTTAACCTAATAAGCCCACCTAGTGGTTGTGGCACCTAGGGTTTCGTGAAACCTAGGGTCTGAGCCTCCTAGGGATGCGGGCTCATAGGGTTGCGTGATGAAGAGATAAACGACGTCTATGGCACGTTTCCTTCTTTGTATCAACCTAGGATTCTAATAATATATTTACAACAATATTTTGAGATATTGAAGATAAATATATTTCTTAAAAAGAAAGCTAGGGTTTTAGATTTTATATCTACTATGCTTCTACTATAAATATTACTTCGATCTTAATCATTCAACACGACTTTATATACAATTGAGAGAATTTTACAAATTGATTTTAAACAAACTTTGAGTAAAATATTTATTATTTTTATTGTTTGTTTTTCAAAAAAAGTCGTGCATCAATTATTATCAATCGCTCGCGTGAAATGCGTTATTGGATAAGAGTACATCACATAATCTTACTTATTCTTTAACGAGAATCTTTGTGAGTTATATTGTACTTTCTTATTAACGTAAGATAGTATAGAGTACTTAGCGATACACAATCTGAGTTATAATCATAGTTTATTATACGAGTGGGTTGATAATTTTTGTAATCAGTAGAAGGGTACTAAAGATTATTAATCGAGAATAGTGGACGTAGGTTTCGACTTGTGAAACTGTACCACTTCAAAAATCGCTTGTGTCTCTCTTTACTTTTAGTTATTTTGTTACTTGCATATTACTTTGATTAATTAATTAGTTTATTTTAATCAATAAAATCAAATAATCAATTACACATCATAAAAGTCGAAAAAGTGGGGCTAGTTTTTAATACTCAATTCATCTCCCCCCTCTTTCGTATTCGATCAATAGACTCTACAATTGGTATCAGAGCCTCGTGCTCTTGATTGCCTTACAACAAGGAGTCTGATCATTTTATCTTTTTTGTTTATCTACTTTCCGCTGCATTTAATTTTATTTTAATGGATTCCAAATACTTAAAGTGTCACGTATTCAATGGGAAGAACTATAGTTTATGGAAAAATATGATGACCCATTACATAAATAGTAAGATTGGGAGTTCTGGCTAATCATTAAGAATGGCCCTAATAAGATCATGCTTGGATCTATTACTGGCACTTCCACCGAAAAGAAAGAAGAGGACTATGCTGAGGCGGATTATGAGAAAGCTGAGAAAAACTCAAAAGCAATAAGTCTGTTACAAAACGGCATGATTGCTACCGAGTTTGATCGATTCTCATCTAGTTCATCTGCCAAGGAAATATGAGATGGTCTAGAGTTAGCCTATGAGGGAACAACTGTTGTCAAAAAGCAATGTATTGCATTGTTAATGCGAAAATACGAATTGTTCTCTATAGAGCAAAATGAATCGCTTGATAACATGTCCACTCGCTTCTCTAGTATCATTTTAATGAATTGAAAAATCTTGTAAGAACTTTTGACTCCGAGGAAATTTCTCGAAAGATCCTTAGAAGTCTGTCCAGATGATGGAGACCTAAGGTGACGGTAAATAAAGAATGTAAGGATCTATCTGACCTATCCTATCAAGAGCTACTCGGAACCCTAATGGCTCACAAGATTACTCTTGATGAGGATGAGGCACACGATAGCAATAGTAAGAAAGTGGCTTTACAAGCTGAGTGTAGCGAAAAACAAGACTAGGAATCTTGAAGATGAAACGGTGTTATTTGCTAAGCATTTTAAGAAAAAAATCTTTAATCGAAAACAAGGAAACACGCATAACAATAACACTAACAAATCTTATAAGAAGCCAATAGAGTCAAAAGGGTCTCTCTCAAGTCGTTGTTGCTTCAAGTGTGGGGACAATGATCATATGATTAAGGATTGCCCTACCTGGAAGAAAATCAAAGACAAAAATCAACGAGACAAAACCAAGAAGGAATTCAAGCAAGTCATGATGGCTTATTGCTGGGAGATCTCGACACAGAAGACGACGAGTTAGAGGAAGAAGAAGTTGCCAATCTATGTCTGAGCAATGTCAGTCTTGACCTAATTTCTGACAGCGATAACGAGAGTGAATCTGAGATGTGCCTTATCGTTGATTTAGATTCAGAATCAGATGCATAAGATGATGAAGAGGTTAGTCATCTTGAACTTAAAAAAAAAGTTAAGAAATTGTCTAAGAAGTCTTTAGTTAAGTAATTTGAAGAAACCCTAGACCATTTTCATGAGCAGAGTCTAGAATTAAAATACCTTAAGGAACAAATTCTCGACATTGCTGAGGAAAACCAATTTCTGAAGGCCAAAGCTAAAAAGCTCAAATCTAAAGTTATGGCTACTCCAACTACAACTTCTTTTTTTTTTTTGGTAGAATGTTAGTATATTTCATTAAAAACATAAGGCCAATTACACTTTCAACCATTACAACTTGTTAACAAACACTTCTCACGACAATTACTAAAACATGCTATCAGCTTACTTAATCACAATACTAACAATTTCTCAATCTACACCACATAACCTCTTCCTTGATCTTCTTAAGAATGACTTCAGGACGCCATAAAAGAGCATGGACACGACAATAATTCCTTGCCCACCAAAGATGATAAATCAGTGCATTAATGATAATAGCATAAATACTACTCTCATTCCTGCTCCTGCCATGGCACCACCAACCCAACACACTAACCTCAGGGAAACCTGTTTTAAATGCATTATTAACAAGCTTCAAAACAATCTTACTATAGGAACATTGAAAAAACAGATGTTCACTACTTTCAGTCTCCTCCCTGGATAACACACAGTGTAAATCCACTGCAATATTCATCCTACCCAACCTATCTGCTGTTAGGAGTCTCCCATGAGCATACAGCCAAGCAATGAAATTATGCTTGGGAATCCCAAGCTTGTTCCACACACAATCATGCCACTCTACAGCTGCACTATCACTACCAAGCCATTTATATCCTGCTGCAATAGAATACGTCCCATTCAACTCCTGCCAATTAGTGCCCACATACCCTGAAAGGAGTTGATCTTTCACCCTGCAAATCCTTCTCCAAGCCCAACTGATACCATGAGGGGGGATATAATCACCCCAATTCTGGTTCTTAATATAAATTGAATGCACCCATTTGACCCAGAGAGTGTCCTTCTTTTGCATAACCCACCATACATACTTCCCAACCGCTGCTATGTTCCACCTTCTCAGGTCTTTAATCCCTAAACCTTCTTGCATCCTTGGTTTGCAAACAGTCTCCCAAGCCACCAAAGCAGGAGAGTATGAGACTGCTTCTCCTTTCCACAAATAGCTCCTACAAACACTCTCAATTCTCTGCATAATACTAGAAGGCAGGATAAAAATTCGTGCCCAATAGTTATGCAGAGTACTAAGAACACTCTGAATAAGCACCAGTCTACCTGCATAAGATAGTTTTCTATTCCCCATTCCCCTGATTCTATCCACTATTCTGTCCACTAGAATATTACATTCTAGAACAGAAAGCTTCCTAGCAGAAATTGACATACATAGATACAAGAAAGGAAGGGAACCAATCTTCATCCCAGATAGCTCAGAGAACCCCTCCAGTACCCCTGGACTCAGCCCATTTCCATAGATATTTGACTTCCCCTTGTTCATTTTGAGACCTGATGCAGCTGAAAAACCATTAAAAGCTCTAATCATGATAACCATGGACTGCCAATCACCTCTACAAAACAATAACAGGTCATCAGCAAAACAGAGATGAGTTAAGTTTAATCTTCGACACAAAGGATGATGCTTAAACCCCTCAATCTCCTTCACCCTGTTGAGTATTCTGGACAAGTATTCCATACAAATTGTAAATAACAAAGGAGATAATGGATCCCCTTGCCTCAGTCCTCTTTTTCCAGGAAAATAGCCAAACAGTTCACCATTCAAAGCCAAAGAATATGTTGGAGTAGTCACACATTCCATCACCAGCTTAATAAACTGTTGAGGGAAATTAAGAGCCACTAGCATACCCCTTAAGAACTCCCATTCAATAGAATCATAAGCCTTCTGAAGATCTATTTTCATAATGACTCTAGGAGAGCAAACTTTTCTGTTATACAATTTGGTGAGGTCCTGACATATCATTATATTCTCCACTATGTCTCTCTCTTTAACAAAAGCACTCTGAGTTTTTGAAATAATATGTGACACCCTCAAATTTGCGGAAAGAAAAAAAAAATAATTTAACAAAGTAAAAGATGAGAATACATAACAAAGGTGTCTTAAATAAAAAGGTTCATTACAAAACGGAAATAATATTATACAAAAGAAATATACAAGACGGGAGACATATCTCCCGTATAAATACGGAAATAAAAGAGTGTATAATAATATACAATCCTAGAGAACCGAATATAGGTCCAAGGTAAATACTTCGCTCGCTAGCTCGTCAATGTACCCAATGTATGCATCACAAACCTGCCAACCGCATTAAATATAAACACGGAAGCCACAGTCAGTGGGGAGTAACTCCGAGTTCTCCCAGCCACGAAATGTGGAGTTTAATTAAACATGAATAACATAAAAGCAATGTATATGGAAAAAATACAAAACCTAACAAATATGATAGTGCTTTCATGTTATGAACAAATAACTAACTTATAACCTAGGCATAATGAAACGATATCATGTGAAAATGCTATTCAATATATAAACACGAGGTAGGGAAGCTGGTATGTAGCTCAGAGGTTAAGTTAACATGGCCATGATCACTCAAACCCTAATCAAACAATAATATTCATGTGCATCAGTTAACATCCGGTAATTTCCAAAACTTATATAAACCTTAGCCGTGCTGCATCTCACCTGTCTGAAGTTCATAGAATCATACAAAACGAAAGACAAAAATACTTCTAAAACAGGCATAAGTTCTTAGCACCGTCAATAGTCGACTTCTGTAACTCGAGGCTATACCACAAGGTAGAAAACATCCTAGTCCTAGACTGATCAGACCTAGCGACAACAGCTATTCCATTCCCCGTCCCATGACATAACCGTACATGAGAAACTCTACTAGGCGACCCCCTAAGCAGAGATGGCTAGTACTTCAGCTGGCTCCATTCCCAAAGTGGAACTCTTAGGCAGCCATGCCCCGACTTGGAGATAAGCCCCCCAGGCCGTGACACAAAAGCTATCAAGCTGCGAACTATATACTCGTTAAAGATAGTACGGCCTATCAATGTCATGGTCCAAGTTACTCATTTAGAATTAGAATGGTCAAGACGCCATATACTCATAATTCTCTATGGGTACTTAGTCAACACGACATATATCATATAATCAAACAGTCACGGGAAACCCTTCCTATCCTGTGACGAATTGCATATAAATTCATATTCAAATATCATATCGCCTCATATCTACTAAGGCTAATTCAATAATTAAATAAAACCTTACTTGAAGACAAATCCCCGACCCGAGTCCCGCGACGGGTCATCAGTCAAAACGGGGCTGACTAGATCTTAGTTTGACCAAACCCGTTTGATCAAACCGGCTAGAAACAGAGTCTTTATCAATTAGACTTGAACACAAAAATCATCATATTCATTACATGTTATTTTATTAAAACTTCTAACATGTGAATTATTAAATCTTACTAAAAACCCGCTGGACTTAAAGGACATCAAATTAAACTGTAATCTCGTATTATAATTTCTAACATGTGAGAAATAATAATTTTATGAAAAACCTTTTTAATTAAATATTTTACTTATTAACATTTCCCACTTGCTAAATATTACAAAACACGATAATTTAACACTAACTCAAAAACCATCACAAGACCAAGGAAGGAAATTCATGGGCTGACTTGGGCCGAATCTGACACGGCCTGGACTGGGCCCACGGGCCTGGTTTGGGCTATTTTGGGTTTTTTATCGACTTTACTAAAAACCGTTTCTTAATATTTCCCGCATGCTTAACATATTAAAAACCCGTCAAAACAACAACAAAACAATCAAGTATCGACACAAGACCCAAGGACCAAAAACCCGGACCAACCCAGACCTGGTTGGACCTGCCTGAACCGGCTGAACCAGGCCTGAACCGGCCGGTTTGGGTCGGTTTTCCAGCCCCTATTCAGCCACCCTACACGGCCCAACAACAACATCAATTCTAAATTATTTCTAACATGTTTTAATTAACAAACAACCATTTTAACAACCAATTTAATAATCATCCATACAAAAATCATGATTTTAAATAAATCATCCAACTATGTCAAGAACAACAACCATGCCAAAAATTATACAACATAGTAAAATAACAACCTATCATGTTACTAATTAAAAATCATAAGTAACAATAATATGAACTAAAACAAAAGATTTGTGACATTAATTCGTCGAGTAAATCGGAATTGTTACCTTAGCTAGCAAAATCAAGTAGCACAAAAAAAATAAGAACTAAGAAAATAAGAAACCCGTCTTCTAATCTTCTCCTAAAATATACGAGTCACCAAACCCGTCTTCAAAATCTTCCCCTATAAGACAAGAAAAACATTATTAGAATTAAAACTTGATTTTCCATAATTAAAGTGTTGAAAACAATTTTGTCGGAATTGAAAATAAACCGTACTTGAATATGGAGAGCGAAGAGGAGATTCTAGAAATATAAGTTAGGACGGATTTGAATAAGAAATGAAGGTTTTATGATGATTTTGCTCAAGAACGACGAAGAACGACGAAGAACGATGAAGAACGATTAAAGAAAGTGTTAATTAGATCTTAAGTTGATTTATTGTAAAATGAAAAGGTTGTTAGTGAGTAAAGTGGGGTGGGAGTGCCGTGTAATTATAGGGAAAAATGGAGTCGGATTTTGAAATTGTTGTTACGGAATTGACTCGGGTTTTATAATTAATTAAGGTAATTAATTAGATATCATTAGATTAATAATCAAATATCTAGATATTATGTTATTGTAATCAAAAGAAAGACAAATATCTAGCTCTAAGAGAGGAAGGAGAGCCGTGTGGAGTATGGTGATATCGGGTCTGTTTTGTAAACGGTTTGCGTAATTTTCGTTGACGGATCGATAAAGTAATAAATATCTTAGATATTATTATTAGTTTAATCATATTAATTCAAAATATCTAAAGTGAGTGGAAAAAGGTGACATGGGCGTGTGACTCATGCCAAAGTCGGGTTTCGGGTTTGTTTCGGGATTTAAGTTGACTCGGGAATAGTTAAAATGACGTTCGGGATTAAACCGTAAAAGTTATTCTTTAATCCCGAATAAATTCAAAATAATTATATTAAATTATCATAAATTCAAATAAATCTTAATAAAAATAAATTAAAAATATTATTTTTTTAAATAAAATTTCGGTCTTCAAAATTACAAGGCGAGTCGGAAAAAGTCAACGAAAGTCAAAGTTGACTTAAAAACGGGATTCCCTTGAAATCTCGCAGAAATTCCAAATAGGAACTCGGAATTTCAAAATTCGACTGGAAACAATTAATTCCACTTTAAAACTTAAACAGGCTGAAAAGTATCCTTAGAATATTTTCACTAGAAAAATAGGGTACTTTTCGGGTTGTTACAATCACCCGTCCTTTTAAAAAGTTTCGTCCTCGAAACTTAGAAGAAGTAATGTGACATATATGTAGGTCTATTTCAAAACTGTTAAAAATATACTTGTAATAAAAATATAGGGTCTTATCAATAGGGCGGAAGATTCTCGTCTATAGTTAAGAACATCAACGTCCCAAATCAAAGACTTTAAAAGATACATTTTCGCATCAATAAATGAGAAAACTAGTTATCGAACGTCTCCAATAACGAGTCTCAACACTCCTTGACGGTAAAATACTTGAAATCATTAAAATATTTACAAAAGCTTTTAGTTCAAAAATTTCAGGAGACTTGTCATCATAAAACAAACGGGGAATTTGTTGGACCTATTTTATAGTTTTGACGATGGCAAATATTTACTTGATAATGTGCTTTAATTGATATATCATATGCATGTAATTGTGTGCTTTAGTCTTATCATAGCTAACAAAAATTACAAGAAAGGAGATCAAAGTTATAGGAGCTTAAGGTATAACTTTGAACATTTCCGTGAGACAAAGTTATAGGAGCTTGAGGTATAACTTTGCAAGTTCATATGCAAAGTTATAGCTACTTTGGTTATAACACTGAAGAAACAATTCAAGCAAGATCTACTTCAAATAACACAAGACTCAAGATGGAGGGTCTTTGTGATCAAGATGAAGAGATGATCCGTATACTGAAGAACTTTGTGAAAATTAGATAGTATAGGTCGTCATTCAGTAACTATTCCATTAGAGTGATTTTATGTCTGTAAAGTTATAACTATTTCACTTATAACTATCAAAAGTTATATCTCAAAAAGAGAAAGAGTATTTTTATATCTATCAAAAGTTTTAATAGATAATGTATTTATGATTCTATTGGTTAGTAATACAACTTATGAGTTGTCATGCTACCTGGGGTTTCTAATAGTTTCTATCTCAATTTGTTGTTAACTTAATAAGCCCACCTAGTGATTGTGCCACCTAGGTTTCGTAAAACCTAGGGTTTGTGCCTCCTAGGGATGCGTGATGAAGAGATAAACGGCCTCTATGGCACGTTTCCTTCTTTGTATAAACCTAGGATTCTAATAATATCTTTACAACAATATTTTGAGATATTGAAGATAAATATATTTCTTAAAAAGAAAGCTAGGGTTTTAGATTTATATCTACTATGCTTCTACTATAAAACTTCCTTCCATCTTAATCATTCAACACGACTTTATATACAATTGAGAGAATTTTACAAATTGATTTTAAACAAACTTTGAGCAAAATATTTATTATTTTTATTGTTAGTTTTTCGAAAAAAGTCGTGCATCAATTATTATCAATCGCTCGCGTGAAATGCGTTATTGGATAATAGTACGACTGATGATCATTATTTATATACATATTTTATGCTTTCCTTAGTTACATATAGCTCGATTTACCGTCTTTCCTTACTTATTTCTATGCTATTTTAGCTAGAATATCGATTCTGCCGCTTTTGTTATGTTTTAATGCAGATTGGATGCATTTGGAGCTTTTTGAGTTGATATGGAGCATGGCGGAGTTGGATCTTAGAAGGTTAGACTCGGAAATCGAGAACGAAAGAGAAGAAATGAAGAAAATCGAAGAAACGAGCGAAAAGAAGGGATGCTCGACCGAGCATAGTGCCTTGCTCGATCGAGTCGGGCTGAAGGTTGCTCGATCTAGCAACATACCCTTGCTCGATCGAGCAACCTAGTTTTTCGACGGCTTTTTCATATTTTCCTAAACTTTAACCTAATTAATTAGATTTTTGTATTATAAAAGGAAAGCTCGTCTTTCATGCTTTTTCATGCTTTTTATGCTTTTCATGCTTTAATATTAGAAACTCAAGTTTTCTTTGCTTTACCTCTGGATTTTATTTATCAAGACGATTGTCTTTAGTTCAACTTGTAATCGTTATTCTTCAATCTTTCTTCGTTATTCAATTTAATTGCGTTCTTGTTCTTTAATTATTCTTTGTTCATCCTTTCATTGTTGTTAATCATGTTTACTTTAATTATTATTGTTGTTGTTTATATCGTTATGAGTAGCTGAATTACTTTCTAGGGTTGAAAGGGGATCTAGGATTGTTAGAAGGGGTAGACTAATTGATTGAATTGCAATTGCATGGTTATCGTTTGATTATCGTTTTAACTCTAGTTGTTTGATTACTTGCCAGGATTAATTAACTAGTCTCGCGAATTAGGATTAACTGTAACACCCGCTATTGTACCCTATTTTTTCTAGTGAAAATATTTTACGGATACTTTTCAGCGAATTTAAGTTTTAATTTAGAATTTAATGTTTCGAGTCGAATTTAGAATTTCCGAGTTCGTATTTGGAATTTCCGCGAGATTCCATGTGAATCCCGTCTTAAGGCGACTTTGACTTTTTGTTGACTTTTTCCTTACACAACTCATACTCCCTCCTGAACCTATTTTTCATTCATTCAACACAACACTTACTTCTTCCTTAAGAAAACCAAAACTCTTGCCTCCATTTTTGATCCAATCTTTGAATCATCGTATCTCATTCGTTTCTTGCTCAAATTCTCGTAAGTTCGTCTTATTCTTCCCCTCTTAGCTTCCTCTATCCGTATTGGTAATAAAATTACCGTCTTTCTTGCTTTTCAAACTTTCCGTCTTTCTCAAGGTGAAGTAAATTCATCTTTTATTAACTATTTTGTAGGTGGTGACCTCCAAGATCCCGACAAAGACTATTTCCTAATAGAAGAGGACCTTGACGCGGAGTGAAGACGCAATAAGGTAACGGTGAAGGGTTACTCGATATCATTTACGTGTTTTATCTGTTTTCTAGGCTAGTAATCGTATTTAGATTATGGTTAGTATGCTTAGGACTTGTGTTGTTGTTGGTGGTTGTTGTTAGTTGTTAATTGATATGAGAATTGATGTTTTGTGATGATAAATGAGGATTTTTGGTTGATAACTTGTTGGGATTTGATTGTGCCTGAATCCCGTGTAGGACGCTGGCTGCATCGTGGGACGCAGGCTGCGTCGTAGGACGCAGGCTGCGTCGTGGTGGCGCTGGCTGCGTTACGCGCGGCCAACTGCAGTTTTCTTGCACTGACCCCTTTTCGTAAAACGACCATATCTCCTTCGTTACTTGCTTGTTTTGGGCTTGTGACATCCCGTTGGAATCGTAAGAGGATAAGCTATCACCTCCATTTAGAATTTCTGCATTTTCATGTTTAGAACTCTAGTTATGACTGTTTGAAGTGGACCCTTGTTTTCGTTGGTTTCCAAACAACGTTGTTTTGGAGAGGTGATCTATGTTATTATTCATTATGCTTCATAAACTTGTTCTAATGCTTATGTATCATGTATTGATTCATTTTTATCATATTTAAGTTTATATAATTCCCTATTCTCATGTTTTGTGACGGTTTTTGGTATGTCTCACTTTGAGTCGGTTTTTACAAATGTTACGGTTTGAGCAGTATTTTGGTATGTGCTTTGTACTCTCATTCCCTTAGCTACCTCCACGTTCGTAAGGCTGGAATGTCGGAACGGGGATGTATCCTACTGCTTAATTGCATGTGTTAGTGGGCATACGACGACGTTGTTGGGAGGCGAACGCTTTGCGTTGATCGACCCGGCCGTCAAATGTTGTGTACTTGCGAGGTTGTGTTATTTGCATGTAGCGTACCGCTTGTTATGAGGCTTGTGCTCTTTTCCGCCTCTTTCGTGAATTGATCTACCGAATTTGGGGTACTCGGCGTCTATGAT
>JAIUZE010017370.1:0-19972 GCA_022085475.1 Heliosperma pusillum | reverse complement strand
AGGTCTCCATCACATCCTCATCCTCATCACCATCCTCATCATCATCCTCATCATCATCATCTCCACCACCACCTCCCTCTTCCCTGTTCCCTTGGTCGCCCCCGGTCTCCATGCCCCCTCCCCGGTTTCCTTGGTTGGGAAACAAAAAATCGGGTTGAGCCCAGCTTGGCATCAAACCGTTAGGGTCAATGTACCCTTGGTTGGCCAGCAAAAAGTAGTTGGGGTAGGAGGCATAATAGTTGTTGACCCGGTCTTCATGCATGTTCAGATGCATGTTCTGCATTAGACCGGTTAAGTAGTCGCCCTGGGGGGGAATGGTCGGGTCGGGGTGAACATACCCCGAGTAGTCAAAGGGGTAGGGGGGAATGGTCACGTAACTGGGTGGGGGGTGGGGGAACTGCATATGCGGTAGGGGGAAAGGGGGAACAGGCGCTGCTACCCGGGGCGCACTCTGACTCGGTCTAGAAACGGGTCGGGGTCGAGGCTGGGAAGACTCTCCCTCCTCCCTAGCACCAGTTGAAGCGGCCCGACCACCTGCCATCGTCACTGGCAGCAGGTAGCTGGGTCGCCCCATCATAGTGTTATCCCTAGGGGCGAAGGGTGCGAGTCTATGACAAGGAAGGTAAAAAGGGGTTGCACCCTTAATTACCCAAAGAAAACTCCTATTAGGGTCAAGCCTAATCCAATTTGAGTAGATTAGGGAATTCTCATCAAGAAGTGTCCCCCCTGTTAAAGCCACGTACCTCCCATCACTGTTAAAATTTGCGTCAAAGTGCTTGGCCAAAAAAGTAACCAAACCCCCCATGGTCACCGTCTGCCTACGGGCTATGGTGTTCTGACCCAACTTCCTCCATCTCCTGTAGATTTCATTCATTATGGGGTAGATGAAGTTACCCCTATGTCCTTGCACATTTAAGTGCGTCTCTAGGAGGGTCAAGTCTAGCTGGGTGAGGTAGTTCGGTTCTTGCCGCCCTAGGAAGGTACCCGACACTAACCTATGCCAAAAACGAGGCACAGGGTGGTGGATTAGGAGGGCCGAATTCCTACGGAAATCGACCAAGGTCCTACCAGTCAAAGCCAACCAAAGAGGGTTCAAATCATAGCCCTTAGGCTCTACAGTATTCCTTCTAGGAGGAAAACCCAACCCCAGAATAGCAGCGAAATCAACCATTGGGACAACATGTGAGGTATTGGCAAGACGGAAGCTGAAACACGGCACTTTCTCAGCATTTACTAAGGTACTTAAACTACTTAGAAATTCTAGCGTGAGACTCCGATAGGAGAGCTCATGCATGAAATAAAGAGTAGTCATACCTGTGACCGCGAAAAAATCTCGCAAAGCTTCCGTAAGGCCAAGACGACGTATGATGTCGTGGCATAGAAATACAGTGGGTTCCATCTCTAACCCCTGGATGGCAGCGAAAGCTTGTCGTTGAGACTCCGTCTCAAAGACGACTTCCGGAAAACCCGGAAGTTGCTCAACCTCTAAGTCCTCGTTAGCATCCGGGTTGTTTGACCCGCTGCCTCTTCGCCTCTTTTGTGCTCTTGCCGCTGCCGCCTTCCCTTTTCCTTGACCCACCATTGTTATCAAGCTTTT
Organism: Heliosperma pusillum; assembly: GCA_022085475.1. Taxonomy (NCBI): domain Eukaryota; kingdom Viridiplantae; phylum Streptophyta; class Magnoliopsida; order Caryophyllales; family Caryophyllaceae; genus Heliosperma; species Heliosperma pusillum. The sequence continues at coordinate 18,375 of JAIUZE010017370.1, read as the reverse complement.
TTCTGAAAAAAATTTCTCAAAGAAAGCTTCTAAAACAATTGAAAATACTAGAGAAACCTTCAACTAGCCCCAAAACAACTTTCTATTAGAGTAGAAAGCAAAAAATAAACCCAAAAAATAGATCTCAAATTTTCGGATTTTTGAAAAACCAAGGTTGAAAATCGATTTTTTGTGGTTTTTTGGTGTTTATAAGGGAAAAAAAATGGTTCTCAAAGTGTTTATAATTGAAGAATGAAGCTTTTTGTGATAATTTGGGAGAGATTTGAGTGAGTTTGGTGAGGATTTGAGGGAGTTTTGGTGATTTTTGGAGAGATAAGGGTTATGTGTGTTTGTGTTTGTGTTGTTGTGTGTTGGAGTGAGAAGATGAGGGAATGAAAAGAAAGAAGATAAGGAAAGAAGAAGCGAACTCGGTCCAAGCATCTCACGACCGTGAAATGGGCTTCACGACCGTGAGATACCATTTCACGACCGTGAAGCTCATTTCACGACCGTGAGATGTTGATTAACTGCTACGGTATTGATTTTCTCCATCTCACGACCGTGAGGTGCCATTTCACGACCGTGAAATGGAGAATTCGCGATTTCCTTGCTTTTCTTGAATTTTCACGGGCGTGAAACCAATTTTACGAGTGTGACTCGTCTTTTCGACTCTTTTTTTCTTCAAAATCTTCACCCTTAGCTCGATTTCTCGCTTCTTCTTTAGCATTCCGCTACGTTTCTTTCAATTCAACTTACGAAAACAATCACAAACACATTAAATCCCTCCCTCACACTCTCTTTGACAAAAATTACACTAAAAATGTACAAAATTAACTAAGTGACGGGAAATTGATTTAATGAACGATTCAATTAGCCAAACAAAAATTCGACCCTATTATCGTCAATTTAATCAATTTCCATGCAAAGTAAAAACTATCGAACACTAGTCAAATGAGTTAGGATTATATACAAATTTGTGATTCTTAGGGGACTTCACAAAACCCGCATTTGTTCAAAATTAATGAGGAGTAGTCGGCTTGAGGTACAAAGCCTCGACTACTCCTATGAGAGAACCTTCCTTGTAAAGCTTGATTCGTTGCCCGTTCACTTTGAATTTTTGACCGTCTTTGCTTGCCAACTCAAAGTCCCCATATTTCCCTACCTCGGTGATCAAGAATGGTCCCGACCACCGGGATTTGAGCTTCCCGGGAAATAGCTTGTACCTTGAGTTGAATAGAAGAACCTTGTCTCCAACTTGGAGATCCCTTTTGAGGATCTTCTTGTCATGAATGAGTTTGGTCTTCTCCTTGTAAGATTTGGCATTTTCATAAGATTTGAGCCGGAACTCCTCAAGCTCTTGTAGTTGGAGTAATCTCTTGTCACCGCTCAATTTTGCATCAAGATTTAGTTCTTTGATCGCCCAATATGCCTTGTATTCGAGCTCTATGGGCAAATGGCAAGATTTGCCATACACCAACTTATAAGGCGACATTCCAATAGGAGTTTTGAATGCCGTCCTATATGCCCATATTGTGTCATCGAGCTTCGAACTCCAATCTTTGCGGTGCTTCGAGACCACTTTTTCAAGGATAGATTTGATTTCTTTGTTGGAGATTTCGACTTGCCCACTTGTTTGGGGATGATACCCCAAACCGGTACGATGATGAACACCATATTTGAGAAGTAGTGAGTCAAGTCGTTTTTCATGAAAGTTCTTTCCTCCATCACTTATTAGAGCTCTAGGTACTCCAAACCGGGGAAAAATAATCTTCTTTAAGAAATTGATGACAACTTTGGCATCGTTTGTAGGGGAAGCCACCGCCTCCACCCATTTGGACACGTAGTCTACGGCCACAAGAATGTACCTATTCCCTCTTGAAGAAATAAAGGGGCCTTGATAATCTATTCCCCACACATCAAACACTTCCACCTCAAGAATCCCCCTTTGGGGCATCTCATTCCTCCAAGAAATGTTGCCGGTGCGTTGACAAGCATCGCAACTTTGGACCAAGTGCTTGACATCATGGAACATAGAGGGCCAAAAGAACCCGGATTGAAGTACTTTAGCAACGGTCTTGCTTGCCCCATGGTGCCCTCCATAAGGAGAGGAGTGGCATCCTTTCATGATTTCATCATACTCCCATTGTGGAACACATCTTCTATACATCCCATCGCCACACTCCTTGAACAACAAAGGATCATCCCAAAAGTATCTCTTGGCTTCAAATAAAAATCTCTTCTTTTGATTGTGGTTGATGCCCGGTGGAAGAACACCACCCACAATATAGTTGGAAAAATCCGCAAACCAAGGTGCTTGATTTTGGATTGTTTCATGAATTGCAAAGAGAAAATCATCCGGGAATGAATCGTTGATAGGCATGTCATCCTTACTTCCATCATAGCTTAGCCGGGACAAGTGGTCCGCCACCGCATTTTTCGCACCCTTCTTATCTCTTATCTCCAAATCGAATTCTTGTAAGAGAAGGATCCATCTAATGAGGCGGGGCTTAGCTTCTTTCTTGGCAAGTAGATATTTGAGTGCGGCATGGTCCGTATACACAATGACTTTGGAGCCAATCAAGTACGAACGGAACTTATCGAGAGCAAAAACAATGGCAAGAAGCTCTTTTTCCGTCGTTGTATAGTTCACTTGTGCCTCATCAAGGGTCTTGCTAGAATAGTAAATGGCATGCAAAGCTTTATCCTTCCGTTGGCCAAGAACCGCGCCAACGGCATAATCGCTTGCATCGCACATCACCTCAAATGGCAATTCCCAATCCGGGGATTGCATGACCGGAGCCGAAATAAGAGCTTCCTTGATCCTATCAAATGCCTCAACACACTCATTAGTAAAATGGAAAGGGGTATCCTTGGGGAGAAGTTGTGTAAGTGGTTTAGCAATTTTGGAGAAGTCCTTGATGAACCGGCGATAAAAGCCGGCATGACCAAGGAAGCTTCTCACCCCTTTGAGATTTGAAGGTGGGGGTAATTGCTCAATCACTTCCACCTTTGCTCTATCAACTTGGATACCCTTTTCCGAAATAAGATGACCGAGAACCACCCCTTCATTAACCATGAAGTGGCACTTCTCCCAATTCAAAACAAGACTAACTTATTCACATTTTTGCAACACCAAGGACAAATTATGCAAGCACAAATCAAAATCTTTCCCATATACACTAAAATCATCCATAAAAACTTCCATGATAGATTCAATGTAATCGGAAAAAATGCTCATCATGCATCGTTGAAATGTAGCCGGGGCGTTGCAAAGACCGAAAGGCATTCTCCTATAGGCAAAAGTGCCATAAGGGCATGTGAATGTGGTCTTAGATTGGTCAATTGGGTCAATTGGGATTTGGAAGAATCCCGAATAGCCATCTAAATAGCAAAAATACTTGTTTGAGGCAAGTCTTTCTAAGAGTTGGTCAATGAAGGGAAGGGGGAAATGATCCTTTCTTGTTGAGGCATTCAACCTCCTATAGTCTATGCACATTCTCCACCCCGTCACTAACCTAGTTGGCACTAGTTCATCTTTATCATTCTTCCCTACCGTGGTGCCACCTTTCTTTGGCACCACTTGCACGGGGCTAACCCAATCGGAGTAAGAGATTGGGTAGATGATCCCGGCATCTAGTAGCTTCATGACTTCACCTTTGACAACCTCTTGCAAGGTGGGGTTTAATCTTCTTTGGGGTTGCCTTCTTGGCTCATGGTCATCTTGCATATGAATTCTATGCATACACAATTCGGGGCTAACCCCCTTCAAATCATCCAAGCTATAGCCGATAGCTTTCTCATGTTTTCTCAACACACACAACAATGCATTCAATTGATCATCATCAAGGCTAGCATTTACAATTACCGGTTTGCACTTCGACTCATCAAGATAAGCATATATTAAGTTAGAAGGAAGGGGTTTAAGAGAAGGAGCTTGTACCTCTACCGCGATGTCTACCGCACAAGAGGTTTGGATGATAGACTCAAGTCTTAAGAGTTGTTCTTCATCAAGCTCTTCTCCCTCCAAAGTTGCTTCAAGCAAGTCTAACTCAAACCCATGTAGCTCCTCCATGATATCCCTTGGCTCTAAAGTCAATATAGCCTCCAAAGGGTCCCTCATATAGAATCTAGGTGTAACTTCTTCAACGAAGGCATCAATAATGTCAATGAAATAGCATGCTTCTCCAAGATTGGGGGCTTTCATGGCATTTTGCAAATTGAAAGTGATTTTCTTATCCCCCACTTCAAGAGTAAGCCTCCCTTGTTTCACATCAATTACCGCTCCGGCGGTGTGCAAGAATGGCCTCCCGAGTATTATGGGGATTTGAGAATCCTCCGCCATATCAAGAACAATAAAGTCCACCGGGATGAAAAATTTCCCAATTCGAACCGGGACATCCTCCAACACACCCAAAGGTTGCTTTGTTCATCGGTCCGCCATTTGAAGTGTAATGTTTGTGCATTTAAGCTCTCCCATGCCAAGTTTTTCACATATGGAGTATGGCATCACACTCACACTAGCTCCCAAATCACACAAGGCCTTGTCAATGGTAATGTTGCCTATGGGGCATGGGATGGAGAAACTACCCGGATCCTTCAATTTTGGAGGGGTTGGGTTTTGTAGAAATGCACTACATTCACCGGTGAATGCCACGGTTTCGACTCCACTCAATGACTTCTTCCTCGTAAGAATGTCCTTCATAAATTTTGCATAGGCGGGGATTTGAGTGATGAGGTCGGTGAAAGGAATAGAGACCTCCAAGTTCTTTACAATTTCCATGAACTTGCCTAGTTGCTTATCAAGTTTTGTCTTGGCTTGTCTAGAAGGAAAAGGTAGCCTTATCACAATAGGCTCCTCAACCTTCTTGTTTTTTGTTATCACATTATCATTCTTCTCAACAACAACTTGCTCACTTGAAGAGCACTCTTCCTCCTTATCATCCAATTCAACAACCTCAATTTCAATTTGCCCATCATCTTTCACTTTGTCTCCCTCTCCATTATCATCTTCAATTGGCATTCTTGGCCCCTCATAACTCTTTCCACACCTCAAATGGATAGCATTGGCGGTTTCATTTCTAGGTGGGTTACCTTGAGGAGGGAATTGACCCTTTCCCCTAGAGGAACTCCCCGAGGCTATTTGAGTCACTTGAGTTTCAAGCATTTTATTGTGGGAAAGGATGTTATTGATGATAATATCTTTGGCTTGGTTATCTTTTTGCAATTGGAGAATCGCTTTGTGAATGTCCAAGTTTGGATCCCCAACTTGTGGTTGCATGGGAGGTTGATTTTGTGGTGGTGGGTTGTATTGATTTTGGTTGTATTGTGGTTGATTGTAGGAAGGTTGGTTTTGATTTTATTGTTGTCTTTGGAAATTTTGTTGATTGTTTCTCATGGGTGGGGCAACATATGGTTGTGGTTGAGGGTTTTGAACATTTTGGCTTTTGTATGAGAGATTTGGGTGGTTCTTTGTGTTCTCATTGTAGAAGTTGGAGTAAGGGGTTCCTTGCCTATAAGATTGAAAGGCATTTACTTGTTCCACGGATCCTCTACATTCTTGAGGATCATGACCAAATGTTCCACAACACTCACAAACCCCTTGAGGTAAGCTTGGTGCCATCACCATAGCATTCACTTGTTGCATAGAAGGTTGAGTTAATGAACTTTGAGCTTGTTGGAATAGGGCCGTTTGTTGGTCCATTTTGAGGTTCATTGCTTCCATATAAGAGCTAAGTTGAGCTCCAAAATCGGCTCCCATTTGGGTAACGGAGCTCACTTCATGTCTCCCCCTAGGAGTTTGCCTTGGCCTACTAAATTGTGAGTTATGGGCCGCCATCTCCTCTATTCTTGCCCAAGTTTGAGCATCATCTACTTCCGTGAACCTTCCATTTGATCCCATGTTCAAAATTCCTCTAGCATCTTCATAAAGTCCATTCCAAAATTGTTGTTCCAAGAACCACTCACTCAAACCATGATGAGGGCAAGAACGAATGATCTCCTTGAATCGGTCCCAAGCTTCATAGAGTGACTCTTCATCCCTTTGCTTGAATCCGGTTATCTTAGCTCTCAACATATTTGTCTTTTCCGGTGGATAAAACTTTTGATAAAAAGCTAGAGCTAGCTTCTTCCATGAGTCAATACCTAGAGCAACCTTGTCAAGACTCTTCAACCATCGTTTTGCCGCTCAAATAAGAGAGAAAGGAAACAAGACCCATCGGATTTGGTCTTGAGTCACTCCCGTTTGAGAAACGGCATCACAATAATCACAAAAAGTCTCCATGTGTAGATGAGGGTCTTCACTTGGCATACCTCCAAATTGGTTTCTCTCTACCAATTGGATAAAAGCGGTTTTGGCAATGAAATTTCCGGTGAGATTTTGTGGTACGGGGGTGGTGTTTGGAAGAGTATCTTCCGTGGGAATGGAGTGAGATGAGAATTTAGGCATTTTTAGAAGAGTGGGTGGTTGGATGTCTTGTGGGATGGTTGGCGGGATTCCAAAAAGATTCACAAATTCCGCAATCGGCACAATATCCTCCCAATTCTCTACACTTGGATGCTCAATATCTATCTCGTTACTTTCCCGAATTTCCCTTTCTTCAATTGAAGGTAAAAGCTCCTCCGTTGTGATAATCGGATTTGAAGAAAAGCCTCTACTTGCGGTTTTGAAGACTTTGCGAAGTCTCCTAAAGGTCCTTTCGATCTCGGGATCGATTGGAGGTTGATTCCTTGGGGGAGCTCGCCTGGGCATACAAGAAAACTAAATGTAAACGGTGAGAATGCCTTGAGAAACTAGGTTTCTCAAGACAAGAGGCAAAAAACTAAAGCAAACTAAAAACAATCAAATTAAACATACACCGTCCCCGGCAACGGCGCCATTTTGATGTAGTTAAAATAGATGTGAAGTAGGGATGTCGATCTCAGGGACGGTTGGTGTTCAATATTGATCTAAAAGTCTACTTAAAGTCTCTTGCAAGTCACAAGTAATTTGGGTTTGGGTTTGTTGGCTACACTAATTAACAACAATTAAAAGCAATTAAAAACAACAAAAGGAGTCTAAAGCTATAAAGGTTGGATTTTTATCAAATAAGAGGGAAGACTAGGGTGAGTGGGTTCATATGGGTAGTAAAGTCGAGTGCAAGGGTCGGGTCTAATAGTCGGAAAATCATCTAGTCTAGGAAAGTGAATCGAGGCTTCCGTTCTTACAATTCCTCCTCAACCCGACTCTAACTAGCTATCGCGTCACTAGATACGGCTTGCCAAAACTAGCGGTTCTACGAAAGACCACGACTTTCGATCTTATGGCATTCGAAACAAACGAAAGATTCATGCAAACTCAAGTAAGCATTTCATCAAACATGTTATAAGCATAGCATGGAGACTAGACAATCATCAACTATTAACCCCAACAATAACACATTAAACCATACAAGGACCCATAATCCCCCACATAACCCTAGCAAGATTACTACTCACTCATACTTGAGGGAAATTCGATATTTACTAAAGATTGTAAGAGGAAATCAACAACAACATTAAACATTTCTAATTAACAATAAGTAGATAACAATAATCGAAATGAAAACTTAATTAAAAGCAAGATTAAGTAGAGAAATTATACCCACTTGGAGAAAGATTAGAACTTTGATATAAATACCAAGATTTCGTCACAAATCCTTGAATATAACCCAAGTTCATACACTAAACCAAGTTGAAATCACTAATTAACCGACTAATTTGCTTAATTAAGGAAGATTAATATAAGATTAAAACTAATTCTATGAAATTTTCAGATCTAGGGTTTCGTGCCCATAAATTACATAAGAGGGTCTATTTATAGGTTTACAAAATGAAGGAAAGATGGGCCTCGAGAAGCTTCATGGACTGGACAAGTCACGACCGTGAAATGGGTTTCACGGTCGTGAAACACGTCTCACGACCGTGAAATGGCAAGTCACGGTCGTGAGAGTATAGGCAGAATCAAGGTCGACTTTCACGAACAAGTCACGACCGTGAAGCTCATTTCACGACCGTGAGATGGGTTTCACGACCGTGAGATGAGTTTCACGGTCGTGAAACCAAATCCACGAAAATCCTTGCTTTTGGCAAAGCATCTCACGACCGTGAGATGCATTTCACGACCGTGAGATGCTCAATCTCCTTCTTCCTTCGCTTGACTTTGTTGTTTCCTTCTCGGTTTCGCTTGCCTTGACTCGGAAGGGCTTTGGCGCGTCAAGTAGGGCCCCCAAGGGTATGTGGGCCCCCCTAGGTGTACCGTGGGTCCTCCGAATGATTCACCTTCTTCTTTGTTGATCAAAAGTAGGTAGAAATCGCCTCAATTGACGGTTTACCTACAAAAACACGATAAAAGCAAGAAACATGCTAGAAGAAGGTAAATCACGTAGAAACGCTCCTAGGGAGCGTTAAAGGCAAACAAAACGAGATGAAAAGGGGTGAAAATGTGGGGTGAAATGACACTATATCAAAGCATATGCAATGACTTTTCTATTCTGCATTAAGACACATCCCAAACCATGCTTAGAAGCATCACAATAGACATCATAATCAGCTTCATCATCTGGTAAAGTCAATACCGGTGCGGTAGTCAATCTCTTCTTTAATTCCAAGAAGGCATTTTCACATTCATCGGTCCAGATATACTTTGCTTCCTTCTTTAGCAATTGAGTCATCGGTCTTGCTAACTTAGAGAAATCTTTCACAAACCGACGGTAATAACCCGCTAAACCAAGGAAACTCCAAATCTCGGACACATTTTTCGGACTCTTCCATTCTACCACGGCCTCAATCTTAGCTGGATCGACCATAACACCGTCTTTTGAAATGACATGACCAAGGAAAGATACCTCGGGCAACCAGAATTCACATTTGGAGAACTTAGCGTACCATTTTTGACGTCGAAGAACACCCAAAATGGTTCGGAGGTGATCAACATGTTCTTCCTTAGATTTGGAAAAGATCAAAATATCATCAATGAATACTACAACACATTTATCGAGGTACTCGCTGAAGGTACGATTCATCTGATCCATGAATATTGCTGGAGCGTTAGTCAAACCGAATGGCATCACTTTAAATTCGAAATGACCATACCTCGAGCTAAAAGCAGTCTTGGGAATATCGGATTCACGAACTGAAATTTGATGATAACCCGATCTAAGATCAATCTTGGAAAAAGTAGAAGCACCACGTAATTGGTCAAAGAGATCATCAATTCGTGGAAGAGGATATTTGTTCTTGATTGTGACACGGTTAAGTTCACGATAATCGATACAAAGTCGCATAGAACCATCCTTTTTCTTCACAAAGAGAACGGGAGAACCCCAAGGAGAAGCACTAGGCCTAATAAAGCCTTTCTCAATCATGTCATCAAGTTGGATTCTCAACTCTTTCAATTCGGAAGGAGCCATCCGATAAGGAGCTTTAGCAATTGGTCCAGTTCCAGGAACTAGATCAATGGAAAATTCAACATCTCTTTCAGGAGGAATTCCGGGTAATTCATCGGGAAATACATCTGGAAATTCTTGGACAATTGACACATCTTCCAATGAAGGCAAAGATGAAGTGGTAGAAGTAGTAACAACACATAAGAAAGCTTTGTAACCTTTCTTGATAGTTTTTACCATCTTCATAGCCGAAACAAGTTTCACAGTGGTCTGTTTTCGAACCCCTTGATAGTTGATAGGATACACAGTTACCTAAAGAACTTTTGAGAATAATCTTTTGGTCACGGCATTCAAATCGAGCATGATATGTAGATAACCAATCCATGCCCAGAATGATATCAAACTCTTCAAGAGGGAACCGAAGAAGATTACCCGGAAAAGTAGATCCGTTTATTGATATAGGAATGTCCGAATGAATATAAGAGCATGAAAACACATCTCCGGACGGTAAATGTAATACCCGTAAAATCATCAAATAAAATGAAAAGGGAAATTTAAAGATAATGATAATAAAGTATTATAAATAATAAAATAATAAGAACTAAAATGGAAAATTAGTAGCGGTACAACTGTTACGTAACCTAGAAATTTAATCTGACTTTGAGACGATAATCTAATAACGCTATCATCGTCAAACGGTAAAAGAATTTATAATAAAATATATTCCTTAAATTTATTTTAATAAGAAAGAGCATTATAAATATATATATATATATATACATATATTTAACCCTAGTATCGATATTAGGAGTCTCATAATATATCGTCACGCTTCGTTTTCCGTGTCTCGGAAACCCGACACAACACTAAATAAAATCCTAACCACACCTAGTCTAGATACCTAATAACCACCCTATAGCCACCCTACATGCATGAGCCAATAACATGTTGAAGCATGCTCTCTTTTGTCTCCTTGGATGCCCTCTATTCCCTTCCCCATACCCTTCTTTTTGTCTTTCCAAAACCTCCACTCCAACACTCAATAAACCCTATAACTCAAGCTCCCACCAGAATTATTAGCTCACTCAAACACCATCAACAAAAAAAAAATAGAGAGATAGAGAGAGGAAAAACAGAAGAAGAAGAAGAAGAAGAAGAAGAGGAAGAAGGAGAAGCTAGGAGGAGGATCTTGCCTATACACTAAGATCTTCACCTTGTAAGGACAAAAATACTAAACTCTTAGCATTTTATTCTCATTCAACACTTAATCTTGAGTAAAACAAACCCTTAAACGAACTATAAGAGTCTTCATACATGCATGCAAGAACCTATACACATAACCATCATCAAAGTGTTAAATCCGGAGGTTGATAATTAACAGAATAAAAATCCAACTTAGACTTGTGTTATTGCTATGAAAAAATTATGTGTTGTAGGTATTCGTGTTTATAATAAGTGTACAAACTTTTGTCATAATCCCATGAGTCGTTTGAAAATTAAAAATCATACAAAACGAACATGATTCTGGACAATCGAATCTGCTCATCCCAATGTTTGTGTCTCAAAAAGTAACTTAAAGGATTAATGAGGACAAACCATTTTACCACAATGAACTTCAATGAATATAGAGTATATTAAGCCCTAGAATCAACTCATTTGAATTTATAATCTTTGTAATCTACTTAAAAACATTTTGTGACTCATATTCTGACCACTAGTTAAAGATCCGACCAATAGTACATCTTAAACCTATTTTTGGCTAACATTGTATAAGCATAAAAGTTGGTAGACTAAATACTAGACCTACTGGAGTTGGTTTCGTCCAAAAATAATAAGTATTTGATTTTATATGATTTTTGCAACACAAAATGACAATCTGGAAATCTGATAAAATATTGTTCTTTAGATCGATAGTTGAGAATCTACCCTTTTCAAATAGACCACTAGTAAATAAAGTTATACCAAAGATATATTCTTTATATTTGAGTATGATAAACTTTAATGAAATAAATGCATGTTGGCCTTTTGTAAACCTATATTTAGAATATTTAAACACCCGAACCAGCCCAAAACTTTCTGTGACTCGGAAACCGTCACGTTTTACTAAACAGAAATTTTAGAGGCCTTAGAGTCATTTTTGGACTGTTAGTATATGACACTTAAAGTTATAGGACATTTTAAAAAAATCCAACCTCACTGGTCTTACCCCAAAAAGTTAAGTAACGAAGGAGTTATGACGTTTTTAAGTCACTGTTCAGAATCTGTAAAACCGTAAAGTATGCATGAGATAATGAACTTGTATAAACCAAGTGTATAAGCTATAACTTGTTAAACTAAAAGCACCAACTTGATAAAATACTCTTAAATATTTTGACCATGAACTTAGTTTGCTTTCTTAAGAATAAAACTCGGAACAAAACGTTCAAAATGGAAACATAACAAAAACCGAGTAAAATGCATAAAACCATTTAAATTGAACTAGTTAAGGACCGTCTGGAATAATTTAGTAACGAGTACTTTATGTATATTGTAGACTCGGGATTTGTAGAAGAAGCACTTTAAACTTCTAGACCAGCTCATAAGGTAAGGGAAACGCTTGTCCATACACTATTCTTGAACTATTGAGTTTTGTTTCAAATGTTATATTGTATATAATGTTTATAATGATTGTTATTATAAGTTTGGATTATTGTGATGAAATATTGAAAAATAATTGATGTTATTCCATCCTTTGAAGTGTTGAAATATAATAAAGGACTCATAACTTTTAAGAGTTTGAAAACCAAAACCATTTGATCTTTTGTACAAGTTATGGAGATGGTCAATCTCAAGAAATGGATTTAATTGTTTGGAAAGGGTTTTGATTTTTGGTTTGAACGGTTTTGGTAGAGGGGTAGGTTGTTCCCAAATAATAAAAGGGGACCTCCTATACAGAGCTTCTGGTGGGGGTTAGTTGATCGAGACCCCGTCCTCTTCTCTTCCTCCTTGGGGTTGGCCCTTGGAGGGGTGTGCACACTCGGGATTTTTGGACAGTTATTGTACATGGTTTGGTGAACCCCGTCTTATCCGGACTAGGGCGAGGGAATCCTCTCCATACGGCCTCTATCCTTTACTTACTAAAGAAAGTGAAGAAATGTTTTCTTCGAAGGAAAGTGTTTTAAGATTTGGAAGGACTAACTATTTTGGATCGGATTTCCTTATTTAGAAACTTGAACTTCTCAATGATATTCTACTTTCTTATGAATTCTAAATTTTAAGTAAAACTCTTATTTTTTTATTTTTTTTTGGATTGTTTGCCTTACTCAACATTATTGTTGACCCTCTTTTGTTTTTGTCCTTAATTGGAACTGCTATGACCACTATTGTGAGAGCAGATCGTGTGACAGGTAATCCAAGGAACTAGGACGTGGGAACCACGGGAGAGCGCGCGCGTTATTGTTTTTTTTTTTATTGGAAACCAATGTTTAGACAATTATCTTTATTTTGCATCATCAAACTTATTCGCTTCCGCAAACATTTGGATTTGGTTGTAATCGGATTTTACTCTTTGGTTTTAATTCACGTAGACATTTACCCCTTTGAATTACATGATTTAAATACTTCTACTACAATTGGTTCAAATGTGACACATCCATGTTCCGAATTTTACATGAAAACTTTATTTTTAAATATAACGGATTATGGGGGTGTTACAGTAAAGATATAGGAGTACTTTCTCCAACTGAAGCTTTGAGAGGTAATTTATCGGATAGTCTCATTGAAATAAAGGACAAAGAAGCTCCCGTATCAAATAAAATTAAACATGGTATTTCATAAATTGAAAACATACCAGTCACAATGTCTGGTTGAGCATCGGCCTCAGCGCGGCTCATGATGAAAATTCGACCCTTCGGTCTCCAGGAAGTAGCTGGTGTAGAAGCTGTCTTCTTCCTCTCAGGACATACATTAGCCTTGTGTCCCGGTTTCTGACAACTAAAGCACACAAATGGCTTGTTGAAACAGCCAATACCGGGATGCACAGGCATCTTGCACCTAAAACAGATACGATCCTTAAGATCGTTGTTGTTGCTCGGGACGAATGGACGGTTACTCTGAGTTGCTTGTCCACTCTGAAAATTCTTCCTCTTGTTTGAGTAAGAGGAGAAAAAGGAAGGTCGAGAAGTAGGATACAACGGTCTCTTACCATAAGCATTAGGAGCAACATACGAGGTACGAGCCTCTTCGGCAATCTCGCGAATTGAACTCTATGCCCATATAGCATCGTTGTAGATAGAGACAAAGGAAGTAGCACTCCTACTGATCTTGCCCTTCACCTGAGGAGAAAGTTTTCCCAGGTAAAAGAATGCTTTGTCTTCCTCCATTTTAATAAGCCGAGTGGCATAATGAGCCAACTCGTTGAATTTGGTCGTGAACTCCTGAACTGAGAGTCTTCCCTGTTTGAAATCCATGAATTCCTTCAGTTTCTGCTGCCTCAATTCATCAGGGTAGAACCTCGCCTCTAATAGCTCACGGAAACGAGTCCAACCAAAACCAGGTTCCAACTTAGAAGTAGGGCCAGAAAGTGACCACCACTGATCAGCTTCCTTCACTAAAAAGTGGGAAGCAAGACGGACTTTATCCGTTTCAAGAACATCATATAGAGAAAAGTTCTTCTCCATTTCCCGTATCCATTCCGAAAGCTCGATGAGATCCACTTCACCACCATAGGCTTTGACTTTGCTCCTAGATAGTTGTGAAGCAACCCATGTATAACTTCCGGGTCTCTCATGGTCGTGAGGAGGATTAGGAATAGGATTTGCCTGTTGATTTTGTTGATTCTGAATAATAAGAGTAAGAGCTGCTAGGATCGTGTTGTCAACTCTCGGAGGCATCTTGTAAAAGAAAACACAGATTAGTACTTATCATTTAGCAAGCACAAAGAGACTACAACATAAATCCTAATCTACCCATCCTACCATTCTATCTCACAAGTTTATTATTTTATTAAGGTCAAGTTATTTATACAAGGGTACACAAACGTGCGTCGGGAGCGAAATAGCTCTGATACCAACTGTGACACCCTCAAATTTGCGGAAAGATAAACAAGTAATTTAAATAAATAAAAGATGAGAATACGTTTTAATAGGTTCACTTTTGTGAAAATCGGTAAAATTTAAAACCGGAACCTACCATAAAATATATTCATCATAACAAAGGTGTCTTAAATAAAAAGGTTCATAACAAAAAGGAAATAATATTATACATAAGATGTGTCTAAAACGGGAGACATATCTCCCGTATAAATACGGAAATAAAAGAGTGTATAATATAATACAATCCTAAGAACCGAATATAGGTCCAAGGTAATACTTCACTCGCTAGCTCGTCAATGTACCCACGTATGCATCACAAACCTGCCAACCGCATTAAATATAAACACGGAAGCCACAGTCAGTGGGGAGTAACTCCGAGTTCTCCCAGCCACGAAATGTCGAGTTTAATAAAACATGAATAACATAAAAGAGATGTATATGGAAAATACAAAACCTGAACATATACGATATGCTTTTCATGTTATGAAACAAATAACTAACATATAACCTATCATATGAATCCTATACCACGAGGTAGGGAAGCTGGTATTCTAGCTCAGAGGTTACATTTAAAACATGGCCATGATACACTCAACCCTAATCACACTAGCTATCATGTGAATCAGTTAACAACCGGTAATCCAAACTCTATCAACCGTAGCCGGCTTGCATCTCACCTTCTACGACTCATAGAATCATCAAACATGAAAGACCAATACGTCTAGAAACAGGCATAAGTTCTTAGTACAGTCAATAGTCGACTTCTGTAACTCGAGTCCATACCACAAGGTAGGAAAACATCCTAGTCCTAGACTGATCAGACCTAGCGACAACAGCTAACCCATTCCCTGTCTCAATACCAAAGGTACAGTGAGAATCTCTACTAGGCGACCCCCTAAGCAGAGTTGGCTAGTACTTAAGCTGGCTCCATTCCCAAAGTGGAAGCAATTAGGCAGCCATGCCCCGGCTTGGATATAAACCCACCAAGCCGGCACACAAAAGCTATCAAGCCATGAACATATACTCTGATGCGTGTATTTTATATAGACTTTGTAGTCCATTTATTGCACGCATTTATATGTCATTTAGGTGATATTATATCACCATATGCCCCTATTTGGCTACTTTGTACTTTCATTACCATTTTGTAGGTACAAGCTGTGTAGTAGCGGAAACCGAGCCAAAACAGTCCACTTTGCATGCATTTAGGAGAATGGAAGGAACGGAACAGAAGCTCTTGCATGGGGAAGCGTGAAACCGCTCGCAATCAAGTCCAAAGCCATGTCTAACACTGCACGATAGGCCAAAAGACCTCGATCGATTATGTATTTGGTCGATCGAGGAGCGTGGAAGAGAATAGTTGCTCGATCGAGCTGTCCTGTGCTCGATCGAGTAGAAGCTGCTGAAAAGTTGCTCGATCGAGTAGAACTGTTACTCGATCGAGTGATTTCCTAGAATAAAGTCCTCGATCGAGTGATTATTTCCCTCGATCGAGTAGAATCTATCATGGGCCTTAAGTCCATAGCTTAATTAGGGTTAGAGAGTCGTGTTATGCCTATATAAGACTCTAATTGTCGTCAGTTTTGATTATTGGGATTCAGATTCGGAGTCATTAGGACTCAGAACCCTTAGGGTTCGCAATCATTAGCTTTAATATTTCATTCTAGTTTCTGAACTTTATCTTTGGTTTGCATTCGGGTTTATCGACGTAGGATTTGTTCTTTACGCCGGATTGCTAAGATTGTAAACTTCTTCTTTTCTCTTTACTTCTTAACCTTAGTCTTAATTACTGTTTACTCTCTTTAATTACTGCGTTGTTATTGTCATGCTTATTAATTACGATTTTATTATGTCTTATGTCATATGTTTAATCGTCTTAGTTAGCATAGTCTATAACATGAGTAGCTAATTCTCTTGTATGTTGGGACGAGGAAAACCGTAGTAGAGGCATGTTAGGATAGATTAGTTTAGCTAGTCGTGAGAATCGATCTTTGCAATTTAATTGAGGTTTAGTCGAATGAGTGCACGCAGGAGACTAGGCTAGGTAGTTAACCCCGACCTGGATCGAGAGATTGGAAGGGAAGGCTTGCTTAGAATTGATAGGTGACTCCTAAGAGGATGAGAGTTAATTAGGAAAATCCCTAGGGTGGTTTGAGACCGAGAGGAGAAAACCATTGCTCTTCTCATTAATAAGATTGACTGACTTAGTTGACCCGTAGATGCCGATACTTCAGTAGACCGAATCCTAGCATATTCTCTCTCTATCTTTATTTCTCTTTCTTTAATCTTATTTAGTTTAGTTAAAATCAACTTTCAAAACCCCCAGTTTGTTACCTGCAGAATTAGATTTCAGTTAATTAGTTTCCTCCCTGTGGAGATCGACCCTACTTCCGCTATCTTCTTAGTTAGTAGACTTAGGTTTTATTTTTGGTGTATAACGACACGCATCAAATTTTGGCGCCGTTGCCGGGGACCAAAATTTGATGTGGTCGTTATACACCAAAAATAAAACCTAAGTCTACTAACTAAGAAGATAGCGGAAGTAGGGTCGATCTCCACAGGGAGGAAACTAATTAACTGAAATCTAAATCTGCAAGTAACAAACTGGGGGTTTTGAAAGTTGATTTTAACTAAACTAAATAAGATTAAAGAAAGAGAAATAAAGATAGAGAGAGAATATGCTAGGATTCGGTCTACTGAAGTATTGGCATCTACGGGTCAACTAAGTCAGTCAATCTTTTAATGAGAAGAGCAATGGTTTTCTCCTCTCGGTCTCAAACCGCCCTAGGGATTTTCCTAATTAACTCTCATCCTCTTAGGAGTCACCTATCAATTCTAAGCAAGCCTTCCCTTCCAATCTCTCGATCCAGGTCGGGGTTAACTACCTAGTCTAGTCTCCTGCGTGCACTCATTCGACTAAACCTCAATTACATTGCAAAGATCGATTCTCACGACTAGCTAAACTAATCTATCCTAACATGCCTCTACTACAGTTTCCCTCATCCCAACATACAAGAGAATTAGCTACTCATGTTATAGACTATGCTAACTAAGACGATTAAACATATGACATAAGACATAATAAAACCGTAATTAACAAGCATGAACAATAACGCAGCCGTAATTAAGAAAGAGAAACAGTAATTAAGACTAAGATTAAGAAAGAGAGAAAAGAAGAAAGGAGTTTACAATCTTAGCAAATCCGGCGTAAAGAACAAATCCTACGTCGATAAACCCGAATGCAAACCAAAGATAAAGTTCAGAAACTAAAGGAAGATTAAAGCTAATAATTCCGAACCCTAAGGGTTCTGAGTCCTAATGACTCCGAATCTGAATCCCTAAAACTGACGACAAATAAGAGTTTATATAGGCATAACCCGACTCTTAAACCTAATTAAGCTATGGACTTAAGGCCCATGATAGATTCTACTCGATCGAGGGAAATAACCACTCGATCGAGGACTTTATTCTAGGAAATCACTCGATCGAGTAACAATTCTACTCGATCGAGCAACTTTTCAGCAGCTTCTACTCGATCGAGCACAGGACAGCTCGATCGAGCAATTATTCTCTTCATCGCTCCTCGATCGACCAAATATATAATCGATCGAGGTCTTTTGGCCTATCGTGCAGTGTTGGACACGGCTTTAGACTTGATTGCGAGCGGTTTCACGCTTTCCCATGCAAGAGCTTCTGTTCCGTTCCTTCCATTCTCCTAAATGCATGCAAAGTGGACTGTTTTGGCTCGGTTTCCGCTACTACACAGCTTGTACCTACAAAATGGTAATGAAAGTACAA
This sequence comes from Heliosperma pusillum, assembly GCA_022085475.1. Taxonomy (NCBI): domain Eukaryota; kingdom Viridiplantae; phylum Streptophyta; class Magnoliopsida; order Caryophyllales; family Caryophyllaceae; genus Heliosperma; species Heliosperma pusillum. The sequence continues at coordinate 125 of JAIUZE010017370.1, read as the reverse complement.
AGTAGCCAAATAGGGGCATATATAATATCACTTAAATGACATAGAAATGCGTGCAATAAATGGACTATAAAGTCTATATAAAATACACGCATCAAACTTCCCCAAACTAAACCTTTGCTTGTCCT
>JAIUZE010017367.1:0-12710 GCA_022085475.1 Heliosperma pusillum | reverse complement strand
GAGTCCGAGTACTATGCCGCTTCGGAAGCTGCAAAGAAAGCTATATGGATGCGTCAGTTCTTACAAGGACTAACCATACTTCCTAGTTCGAATGACCCAATCACCATCTATTGTGATAATAGAGGTGCCATTTTCCAAGCTAAGGAGCCTAAGTCTAGCAACAAGTCTAGACATGTACTTCAGAAGGCTCACATGATCCGAGATTACGTGGAGCAAAAGAAGATAGTGATAGACAAGATTGCTTCGGAGGACAACATCGCGGACCCTCTCACTAAACCGTTAAAATATGATAAGAATGAAGGGCACATTATTTCCATGGGATTAAACGTGTTCCTGAGTTGTAGTAGCTGTTTATTTGGATTAGATGAATGTCTCTTTTTCATATACTATTCATAACATCATCGTATTATTTCATATTTTGTTTTTCATGTGGATTGTACGACAACATTGAACGCCACAAAGTGAACTGAATTACATTATATTTGTTTTGGTCCGTAATCGCCCATATGAGCTGATAACTCTGGCAATTATATTGTGAAGTTGATTGATGGTGGGTTCAATGAGCCATAAGTCAAACGGTTGACTGATCGATCACAGATACGAGTTATAAAGATACCTCGTAGGACATCGTGACAACGTTATGGAGTCCTAAATGTGTAAGAACATTCGGTGCCAGGTCGTGGATTGGACGTCCATAGTGTTCTTAGAGTTGATTCTTTTGACTATCGACTATCTCTTGAGATTAAGGCAGTTTTTGGGTGACTTTGGTTTCTTTCTCATGGTCGACCGTAACAGGAGGCTAAGCAGATTTTTACTGGGTCATTTCATACTGTGCTTATATCTGCAGGATTCGAGTTGAAGAAAATATCCAACCTTTATCAGGTTTTGTTATTTCTCAGGGCCACTCGAGGAGCTGTAACTGAAATGCATGGCCATGCTCGAATAATGATTCGTTTATCAGTTAAGTTACTCTCTAGTCGGGAAAACCACTCTTGATATTGATCACTTGTAAAATACGACCTTTGTGAATACGGACTTTGCAAATTGTTTTACATTGAGTGTGAGAAATTTTGGATATGAGAATCGGTTATCGCACATACACTTGTAAGGACAAGTGGGAGATTGTTGGAGCTAGTGTCCTCCACAGTTAGTGTGATAACGTGTATAAATCTATTACAGGTTCACAAGGAATACTTAGTATTCTTATCAGTTGATTAACGTTTATCGATAACGGTTGGCTTGCTAGAAGTTTGACGTTATTGTCATTTTAATGGCAGTGATCAACTGGTCCCTAAAAGTCACACCTAAAGGATGTGTTTGAGAGATATGATTATATGAAAAATATAATCATATTGATGCCTTATATGACTAAAAGGTTAGTCGATGTATATGACTAAAAGGTTAGTCAATGTAATGATGATATGATTATTTAATACGATTAAATAATACTAGCTGAGACGAATTAAATGTTAATTCGTAATTGAATATAAACTGTTATATCTAATTAATGTATATAATGTAATTATTTAATACGATTAAATAATGTAAGTTTAAACGAATTAAAATGTTAATTCGTAATTAAATATAAAATGTTATATTTAATTAGCATATTATAAATATACGATAATTATAGTTGACGTATATATTATACGATATTGTAATAATAAATGATGTCAGACCGGTATTACTAAATCGACTACAAGATGTTATATGGACTTATTAATATGTGACAACATAAATGACAATAATAATACATACACATTTTATACATTAAAATAAAAATAAAATAGAGGGTAGACTCTTATCTTGACTCCACTACCAAAAACAAGTAGAAGAAAAAGAGGGAGACTCCTCCCTCTACTCTACTACTAGTTGGACGGTCAAAATAGGAGAAGAGGAGAGTTTTATATATACTCTTCTTCTCTACATGATCATCATAACTTTCACAAAAAAAAAAATTATCCGTAATTTTTGGTGTTCATTCTAGCACAAGAAAACGCATATCTCAGAGCATCTTGGGTGCAACAATTAGGAGAATATCGATCTCGATATTTGTTCTTAGGCCATATTGCTAGGACCAAAGGTTGATTCTAATCTTTATGCTTTTCGTTTATGACTCGTATTTCATATATTATAATTTCGTTATAATCCTTTAATTTCATGTTGAAATATACCGATATTTCCCACAGCCTCATCTCGTGGACTTTTTCGTCTTGGTCATGGGTATGCGAATTTTTTTATCGCATACGGTTCAAGGAAACGCCTCATCCCGTGGACTTGTTTCCACTTGTCATGAAAAGTTCAGATACTAGTGCATTTCAAACGTGAGAGTATATTTGATTCACATGATGGTTTGTTGGATGTGTATTGGGATTGTTGCATGCCTATTATTATCTCAAGTGTCACGTCTCTAACCTCTTCGACTATATGGTTACTAGCGGTGAGATGCAAGCCGTTAGTAACAACCTAGTTGCCAAGGTGCGTCTTCTATAGTCTTGCATGTATGATGAGTATATTGGTAATGATCCTTACATGCTTGTATTTTTAATATGTAATGTTAACGTTTTAATCGTCATGATGTTTATATATGTACGCTAATGTATGCTTACATGCTCTAATTATGTTTGTTTTCATGTGATATGGCTGGGAGAACCCCGAGTTACTCCCAACTGAGTGTGGCATTCATTTTTTATGAATGAACAAGTTACAGGTCTGTGTTTGCATGAGGTTTTGACTAGTGAGCTAGCGAGCGTTGTGCTTACAACGATTCACCCTTAGCGTTGTAGTCTATCGTAGTTTTTATTAACTTATTTGTGTATTTATCAAGAGATCGGGATCTCTTGTATTTATTGAAGTTACAATTTGTATAAATGATGTATTAAACTAAGTTTTGGTTTTATAATTTAGTGATATTCGCGGTTTTGCTTCTGAAGTTTTTAAAATCTTATATTTCCGCTGTAAATCTATGTGTTTACTTTATTGCATCATCGCGGGGTGTCGCAATATGGTTGTGGCATGTTAAATGGAGTTTGTGGTTGTGTTCTTGGTGACTGCGGTCACGGTGTTTGGAGGTATTTTATATGGAGTGGTAGCGGGAAACCAGTTATATAGACTTTGTTGGTCGCTCGTCATTGTCCTGCCATGGAACAGACCGTTCACGTGGTTATGACTTGGGTTTGCGGGTGACCTGCTGTGGTAGGGCATATTGTGTCTATGGCGTGCCCTTGACACGGTGGTGTAGTAAGTGATGACACCGTAATTGCTGGTTTGATGCACTACTTGATGGCATTGGGGTGCCCTACTTGATGGCAACGCATATGTGTGATGATTGTATTACAATTGCACTTGGTATTGATTATGTATACCTTCCTGACCGTGTGATGGATTTGATTTGTAACACTACCGTGATATATACAATATTTCTAGCTTATGGTGACTAGATGTGTAGTAGGTATTGATGATTTGATGATAATCCAGGACTATGAAGTTGGGATTGGGATTGGACGCGATTGACGTTTTATAACATAGTTGTAGACAAGTTGTATTTATTTTCTATTTAACTGACCATAATTTGTATCTGGACATTCATTTAATTAATGTAAATTCAAGTTTTATTTTAATTAAGATTATCGATTTGTTATGCACTACTTCGGGAAACCGAGGTCATAGCCCTCTGTCTCACTCGGAAGGCCTTGCTTAAGGCTTTCGGGCGAGGCTGAGTGTTACAATCACCCCCCACCCCAAGAATCTGCCTTTTACCATAACGGAGAACTAAACATTTATTATCCAAATGATTTTTAATAAAGATCTGCAGCAGGAGATGAGGGAGAGGGCAATACTATCAGGGCATGGGGTAGAGATCAAGACATTGCTAGCCAGGGACAGGCTAAGGAGCGAGCCATTGCAAGCCAAGGGAAGTCCAGAGGGCAGGACGTGGGTAGCCAAGACAAGGCCAAGGAGCATGACATTGCTAAACACAGACATAGTGACAACACCATACACACCTCCACAGCAGCAACCAATTTAGGAGACTGTAACTTTCAAAGGAGCTTGATGTGGGAAATATCGGTATATTTCATACATGAAATTTAAGGATTATAACGAAATTATAATATATGAAATACGAGTCATAAAGGATGTTGGACCAATTTGATAGTTTTGATAATGACATGTGTTTACGTAATAATATGTTTTACTCGATATATCATATGCGTGTAATTGTGTGCTTTAGTCTTATTATAGCTAGCAACAATTATGAGAAGAAAGATCAAAGTTAGACATAACTTTGATAAAGTCTGTGAGACAAAGTTATAACAACTTCAGGAATAACTTTGGAAGTGAACTTGGAAGTTATAGCTAACCAGGCATAACGTTAAGGAAAATCGCTTCAAACAAGATCTACATAAATCTACACAAGACTCGAGATGGAGGGTCTTTGTGATCAAGATGAAGAGATGATCCGTATACTGAAGATCTTTGTGAAGATTAGATAGTATAGGTCGTCATTCGGTAACTATTCCATTCGAGAGATTTTATGTCCAAAAGTTATAGCTTTAGCCTATGATTTTGAATGATAAAATATTGATGCATGATTTTGGAAATAAAATGTTTTGAAATGTTTTCAAAAGTGAAAGAGTATTTTTATATTTATCAAATATTTAATAGAGAATATATTTATGAGATTCTATTGGTTAGTAATACAACTTATGAGTTGTCATGCTACCTAGGGTTTCTAATATATTCTATCTCAATTTGTTGTTAACCTAATTAGCCCACCTAGTGGTTGAGCCATCTAGGGTTTCGTGAAACCTAGTTTGTGCCACCTAGGGATTCATTCTCCTAGGGTTTCGTGAGCTATAGGAATCCGGCCTCCATAGGTTTGTTTCCTTAGTTTACCTAATCTAGGATTCTACTATATCTTTACAACAATATTTTGAGATATCAAGATAAATAGATTTCTATAAGATAAACCAAATAATATTTTGAGATAAAGATATTTCTAAAAGATAAGCAAATATTATTTTATGGAAAGATAAGTATCTTTATTAAATATTATACTAGGGTTTTAGATCTACTATAATTCTTCTACTATAAATACTCATTCACATATCAATTGTAAAATACACGACATACACGAAATACACAACAACCACACGGCTATTTATTTTATTTGTGTTGATTTTCCAAAATCGTTTTAAAGCAAACCTTTGAGCAAATATTTCATATTTTTAGAGTTTGTTTTTTTAAAAGAGTCGTGCATCAATTATTATCAATCGCTTGAGTGAAATACGTTATTGGATAATAGTACATCATTATAAGCTTACAATTCTTTAACGGGAATCTGTGTGAGTTATATTGTACTTCCTTATTAGCGTAAGATAGTATAGAGTATTTAGCGATACTCACCTTGAGTTATAATCATAGTGTTGATTATACGAGTGGGTTGGTAATTTTTGTAATCCGTAGAAAGGTACTAAAAATTATTAATCGAGAATAGTGGACGTAGTTTTCAACGTGTGAAACTGAACCACTTCAAAAATCGTGTGCCTCTCTCTTATCTCTCTTACTTTCGGTCTTTCGTTATCCGCGCTTACTTTGATTAATTATTATTTGATTTTAATTCATAAGATCAAATAATTAATTACATATCAATATAAATCGAATAAAAGTGGGGCTAGTTTTTATACTCATCACCCCCCCACCCCCACCCTCACCCCCCCCCCCCCTCTTTCGTATTCGATCAATAGACTCTACAATTGGTATCAGAGCCTCGTGCTCTTGATTGCCTTACAGCAAGGAGTCTGATCCATTTATCTTTTTATTTTTATTTATTTTCCGCTGCATTTAATTTTATTGTAATGGATTCCAAACATCTGAAGTGTCCCGTATTCGATGGGAAGAACTACAGTCTTTGGAAAAATATGATGACCCATTTCATAAAGGGTAACGATTGGGAGTGTTGGCTAATCATTAAGAATGGTCCCAATAAGATCATGCTTGGAACGGCTACTGGCACTTCCATCGAAAAGAAAGAAGATGACTATGTTGAGGCAGATTATAAGAAAGCTGAGAGAAATTCAAAGGCTATTAGTCTGTTGCAAAACGGCATGACCCATACTGAATTTGATCGTTTCTCATCTAGTTCTACTGCCAAGGAAATATGGGATGGTCTTGAGTTAGCTTATGAGGGGACAACTGTTGTCAAAAAGCAACGCATAGCTCTACTTATGCGAAAATACGAATTGTTCTCCATGGAACAAAATGAATCGCTTGACAGCATATCTACTCGCTTCTCCAGTATCATTAATGAATTGAAAAATCTTGGAAAAACTTTTGACTCCGAGGAAATTGCCAGAAAGATCCTTAGAAGTCTATCTAAACGATGGAGACCTAAGGTGACGGTAATTGAGGAATGTAAAGATCTATCTGACCTATCTTATCAAGAGCTACTTGGAACCCTAATGGCTCATGAGATTACTCTTGATGAAAATGCGGCAAATGATAGTAATAGCAAGAAGGTGGCTTTACAGGCCGAATCTAGTGAAAGACAAGATTCGGATCTTGAAGATGAAACATTGTTGTTTGCTAGACGTTTTAAGAAAAAGTTCTTTAACAAACCACAAGGGAAAACGTTTAACAACAACACTAACAAATCTTACAAGAAGCCAATTGAGTCAAAAGGGTCTCTTTCTAGTCGTGGTTGCTTCAAATGTGGGGATAATGATCACATGATCAAAGATTGCCCCACATGGAAGAAAATCAAAGACAAAAATCAACGAAACAAAACCAAGAAGGAATTCAAGCAAGTGATGATGGCTTATTGCTGGGGAGATCTCGACACAGAGGACGACGAATCAGAAGAAGAGGAAGTCGCCAACTTGTGTCTAAGCAACGTCAGTCTTGACCTAATTTCTGACAGTGACAATGAAAGCGAATCCGAGATGTGTCTTGTTGGCAACTCAGATTCAGAACCAGATGCAGAAGATGACGAAGAGGTTAGTCATCTTGAACTTAAAAAGCAAGTTAAGAATTTATCTAAGAAGTCTTTAATTAAGTATTTTGAAGAAGCCTTAGATCATTGTCATGAGCAGAGTCTAGAATTGAAAGATCTTAAAGAACAAATTCTTGATATTGCTGAGGAAAACCAACTTCTTAAAGCCAAAGCTAAAAAGCTCAAGTCTAAAGTTATGGCAACTTCAGCTATAACTTCAGACAAGACAAATGTTGAGAAAGAAGCTCTTGAGTCTAAAGTTATAGCTAATGAAGCTATAATCTCAGAGTTAAAGCTCAACATTAAGCATCATCAAGCCAAAGTTATAGCTAATGAAGCTATAACTTTAGAATTGAAGAAAGTCAATGAGCTTTTACAATCTCAAGCTAAGGCAAAGGAAGTTGTTATTCTTGATCATGAAAAAGTAAACTCTTTTCTTTCTCAGCAATTGAAAGATTTGAAGGCTGAATTCTCCCAAGCCAAAAGTCAACATAATGAGGAGAAACTTATCTTGAACAAACGTTTCAATGATTTTCGTGAAAATTTCAAAAAGAACAATCCCTCCAAAGACTCGAATGTAGATCATTCGTCGTGTGAAAAAGAAAGTCAGTCTTTGAAGGAATTGCTCCTACATGCACGAAAAGTTCATGATAAGTGGGAAGGAAGTCAAAAGGTCTTAGACTTCCTTACCGAACAGTCTAACAATAACATGAAGAAAGGTCTTGGTCATGAATGCTATAGTCGTAGAGACCATGATAAATGCAAATCCACTCCTTCTGATCGTGATTTCAGAAGAAGGAAGTACGTCAATCTTTCAGAATATCTGATTTGCAATTATTGTGGTCACAACGGTCATGTTAAAAACAATTGTGTTAAATATGTTAATGACAACAAAAATCAAACTGATTTTGTGAAAGAACGTGACGTGTCTAGTGTTAATGAGTCTGAACCTGAATCTCAACGTGATGAGACTAGAAACAATGAGTTTAGATGGTTTTATGACATGGCTTTTGATTACACATCTGTACCTTCAAAATCTAAATCTTATGTGAATCAGAAGCAGTCGTTTAAACCTAATGTGCGTCACAACAATAAAAAACAATATAATAAACCTAGCAAACCCTATCCTAAAAAGAAAAGAATTGTTAAACAGGTATGGGTTAGGAAGGATCAAATATATAGAGTCACTAACCATAAAGGACCCAACTTAGCGTGGGTACCTAAAAGCTGTATTTGATTCTCATGCAGGTAATAGTGAAAGAAAACAATCTATGGTATCTCTACAGTGGATGTTCGAGACACATGACTGGAAACAAGAATTTATTTCTTTCACTAGAACCCTTCAACGGTGGCAAGGTCACCTTTGGAGACAACAAGAAGGGCAACATAATCGGTGTAGGTAAGATTGATATATCTTCTTCACATGCTATCAATAACGTATATCTGGTAGATGGCCTTAAGCATAACTTGCTAAGTATCTCTCAACTATGTGACAAAGGCAACAAAGTCGTTTTTCATTCAAATGTTTGTCGTATCATAGTTGAAGGAACTAGCAATGTTATCTTAGAAGTTCTACGTAAACGGAACGTGTATATGATTGATTTAAACAAAGTCACTACAAGTTCCTTTACGTGCATGAAAGTCACTGTGGATGATTCATGCTTGTGGCACAAGAGGTTTGCACACATAAGTCCAACTATTTTAAAGAAACTCAAATTGTGGAATTTAGTTGAGGGCCTACCCTCAATCAAATTCGAACAAGAGAAGATGTGTGACTCATGTGCCCGTTGTAAACAAGTTAGATCTTCATTCAAACCGAAACGAGTAGTAAGTACAGATCGTCCACTTGAGTTGGTACACATGGATCTATGTGGACCTATGAAAGTTAGAAGCCGCGGTGGATCAAGGTACGTATTCGTCCTAGTCAACGACTACTCCAGGTATGTATGGCCTATCTTTCTCTTTACTAAAGATGAAACTTTCGATGAGTTTGTAGTACTAATGAAGCTCGCCCAAAACAAATATGATAAAAAGTTAGTTTCCATTCGTACGGATCATGGCACTGAATTTGATAATCAAGCTTTTATAGAATATTGTAGGGAGAATGGTGTAGGACATAACTTTTCTGCACCACGAACCCCACAACAAAATGGTGTCGTGGAACGTATGAATAGAACATTAGAGGACATGGCCCGCACTATGCTTTTGTGTAGTGGCCTTCCTAAAAGTTTCTGGGCAGAAGCCATTAGTACTGCATGCTATGTGCACAATAGAGCTATGATTAGACCAATTCTCAAAAAGACTCCCTATGAACTTTTAAGAGGGAGAAAACCCAATATAGCTCACCTTCGTTGCTTCGGGAGTAAGTGTTTTGTCCATAATAATGGAAAAAGCAATTTGAGCAAATTTGATCCACGAAGTGACGAAGCTGTGTTTGTTGGCTATTCTAATCATAGTAAAGCCTTTAAAGTTTTTAACAAAAGAACTTTGTGCATAGAAGAAAGTGTTCATGTTGTATTTGATGAAGATAATGTGCCTGAGCAAGTTGAACAGAATGAAGAAGAGGACATGAATGATCCAGACTTTCGCCTCTCCAGAGATGACGTGCCAGAAAATAATGAAGAAGTTATTGAAGGAATCAATGATGAACTTGATAAATCCGCAAATGACCTTGAACAGAGAACTGAGACAATTGTTGATGATACGAATGTCTCTTCTCAAAACAAGGAAAAGGAAACTGAAGTTATAGCTGATGATGCTATAACTTTGAATCAAAACCAAGATGGTGTAACTGAAGTTGTACCAACTTCAGCTATAACCCCAGAGTCCAACTCAGGGGGAACCAATCTTGATTCTGAATCATTTGAGGAAATTGAGAGTTCATCAGATGATGATGAGCCTAGGAACTCTAAGAAATGGAAATATATGAGTTCTCATCCTATGGATAGTGTCCTAGGAAGTTTGAATAAGGGAGTTCAAACGAGGCGAACTTTAAATAATTTTTGTTCATTCTATTCTTTTCTGTCTACCATAGAGCCCACCAACATCAAGGAAGCTCTTGCAGAATCCGATTGGATTGTAGCTATGCAAGAGGAGCTTCAACAGTTCGAACGTAATAAAGTATGGCACCTGGTGCCACGACCTCCTAATCGAACTGTGATTCGTACTCGATGGGTATTCAGAAATAAATTGGATGATTCAGGAGTTATAGTTCGTAACAAGGCTCGATTGGTCGTTCAAGGTTATAATCAACAAGAAGGGATTGATTATGACGAGACATTCGCTCCAGTAGCAAGACTTGAAGCTATTCGCTTGCTCATCGCCTTCGCAGCTCATAAAGGAATGAAATTATTCCAAATGGACGTTAAGACTGCATTTCCTAACGGTTATTTGGAAGAAGAGGTTTTTGTTGAACAACCTCCTGGATTTTTGAATAGCAAGTTTCAAAACCATGTTTTTAAACTCGATAAAGCTTTATATGGTTTGAAACAAGCGCCTAGGGCTTGGTACGACAGATTGTCAAAATTTTTATTACAAAACAATTTTAAAAGAGGATCTGCCGACAAAACCCTATTTCTAAAATCCGAGGGTTCTGATTTACTTGTTGCTCAAATTTATGTAGACGATATTATTTTTGGTTCTACTAACAATAAATTGTGCAAGTATTTTTCAGATCTTATGACCTCAGAATTTGAAATGAGCATGATGGGAGAATTGAAATTCTTCCTAGGATTGCAGATTCAACAAACCAAAGAAGGTATAAAGATTCACCAACAAAAATATGTCAAGGAGCTAATCAGAAAATTTGGTATGGAGAACGCTCATCCAATGGACACGCCTATGGTAACTGACAAAAAGTTGACCTTAGACGAAACTGGTAAGTTCGTAGATGAGACTACATATCGAGGTATGATTGGTTCTTTATTATATTTAACTGCAAGTAGACCTGACATTATGTTCAGCGTATGTGTCTGTGCTAGATTTCAATCATGTCCTAAGGAATCACATATGATTGCAGTTAAACGTATCTTGAGATATTTAATTGGTACATCTAATTTATATTTATGGTATCCACTTGAGTGCAATTTCGATCTAGTAGGATATTCAGACGCAGATTATGCGGGATGTTCGTTAGATAGAAAAAGTACCTCTGGATTTGCTACGTTTGTTGGACCTTGCATAATAACGTGGGGCTCAAAGAAGCAAAATTCGGTTGCGTTATCCACTGCAGAAGCCGAATATATCGCTGCAGGACTGGTATGTTCTCAACTACTTTGGTTAAAGCAACAACTATGTGATTATGGTGTTAATGTTGGTTGTATGCCTGTTTTCTGTGATAATACGAGTGCTATTGTTATTTCTAAGAACCCAGCTCAGCATTCTCGTACTAAGCATATAGACATTAGACATCATTTTTTGCGTGACCATGTAGAAAAGGGCAACATTAAACTCGAATTTTGTAGTACTGATGTTCAATGGGCTGACATTTTAACAAAGGCGTTAGCGAGAAGACGTTTTGAGATTTTGCGGTTGGAAATTGGTTTAATCAGTAGCAATTAAATTCATCTTATTTATTTTGTGAACCTGCGTGACTGGCTAGATTAAGACGAGATTATATGACTGTGTCCGCATATTTCATTGCTAGTATATTTGTGTTTAATATAATATATTTTACGTAAGTATCTTGCATATTTAGTGTTTTATGGAAATTGAATTATGAACCACTTATTTGCCAAAAACCTATCTTATTCACTTTCCTAATCAAACCAAAATTCTACCCATGCAATTCTCTTTGGCCGAAATTCTCAAATAAATATTACCAAAACTCTATCCTTACCATACTCCAACAAAAATAACCACCCAATATTCTTTTCCTACCCAAATTCAAATTGAAAAAAAAAAAAAAAAAAAAAAGGGAAAGACAAATTGTGACGGCACACCCATGTGCCTAAGTACAAAAGTAAAAACCTATTCTTACACAATCATAATTACTCTTACACTTATCACTTTTACCATCATAATTTCCCAACCAATTTTTTTACTACCTCTCTCCTTCCTCACGGTTCCCACACCCAAACAAAACACAAAATCATCCAAACCTTCAACCTTCAACAATGGCTTCCACTAGATCAAAACTTGCCAAAAACCCAAATCCTAAAACCCCCAAGCCAAGCATGCCTAAAAATACCTCTTCTCCTACCACACAACAATCACCCAACCCAAACCAAACCGAGTCGGGTGCGGGTCTCGGTGGTACTAAGAGAAGACAGTTAAACAAAGGGAAAGGAAGACTCCAAGAAGAAGCCACAAACGAAACCACTGACACGGTTTCCGAGGAAACCACACGGGTAACTCTTCGTGATTTTTCGCCGCAAGAAACATCTTTGGGAATTGATAAACTCCGTCTTACAAAAGACGAAAGAAAACTTGTAAACCGGGTTGCTCAATATGGAATACATGGTGGTCGGTATTATCCTAAGGCTTGGTGTGACAAGTATAGGGCCTTGGGATTCTTTTCGGATTTTCTGAATTTCCAAGTATGGGAAACGGTGGCTGAGTTTTTGGGTCCGGTGTATCCGATTGAGGTAAATCAGTTCTTTTCCTCTGTTTCTTTAGACAATGGAGTTTTGCATGCCGTCATAAATGGCCGTTCAGTTTCGATTTCCGTGACGGACTTTTGTACTCTGTTTTCGGTTCCTGATGATGGAATCAAAATCAA
>JAIUZE010017365.1:0-19502 GCA_022085475.1 Heliosperma pusillum | reverse complement strand
AATGTAGCATCGTGTATGAGTTCAGGGAAATGCTTATCCTGTGGATGCCTGTTAATCATACTTGCCATGTACACGGTGCTAGTGCGTTTCATTTACCGTGAGAGATGTCGTCTTGTGTCGTTCTTGAATGCGTGATTTCATGACATTATTATTGGTCAATGCATGATTGGACACCGTCAATGTCTTGGTTCGTGAATGGATGATAATATGTTGGATTTATTGTAATCATCGCATGACTTGACTTGGTTTGATTGTCGAGTCTCAATCTTATCAAACTTATACCACTAACGGTGAGATGCAATCCCTAGTGAGCGTATTCGGTTGCCTAAGAGTGTCTTACCCGAGTCTTTGTATCACATGATGGATTCGAAATTGTAACTCTTATACTCTTATCATTATCTATAGAATTGCCTATCTATTCTTATCGTATCTCACTTGTATATCTATATATGCATGATTTTACTTTTGTATTTCCTTCTATGTACGTTTAATGTGATATGGCTGGGAGAACCCGGAGTTACTCCCCACTGACTGTGGCGTTCATGTTTTTCATGAATGAACAGGTTGTGTGCATGGATGGCGTTTTCCTTGACTTTTTGGATATGAATTTTTGGGTTCGGGTGTGAGCTAGCGGGCGTTGCCCCTGGAAGTTTTCACATCTAGACGATATTAGCTAGTTTTGCTAAACATTTGTTCTTTGCTAACATTTTAAGAGACCCCGTCTCTTTGTTGTATTTTCCGCATTTAGTTGTAATATTTTGACACTCCTCGTTTTATTTAACTTGCATGTATAAAAGTTTTTAAAATTACCTATTTCCGCTATGTAATTCACATGCTTGTATGTTTTATATTTCCGCATTCGCGAGGGTTGTCACAATGCATATATAAATATACATGTGAAATACGATAAGGATAGATAGGCAATTCAATATATAATGATAAGAGCATATGGAGTACAAATCCGAATCCACCATGTTATACAAAGACTCAGGGAAGACACTCTTAGACAACCGAATACGCTCACTAGGGCTTGCATCTCACCGTTAGCGGTGTAAGTTTGATAAGATTGAGACTCGACAAACAAAACATGCCAAGTCATGCAATGATCATGAATAAACAATCATGGACTCGACAAACAAACCATGCCAAGTCATGCAAAGATCATGAATACAATCATGTAATCACGCATCCAAGCACAACGACACAAAGACGACATCTCTCACGGTAAATGAAACGCACTAGCACCGTGTACATGGCAAGTATGATTAACAGGCATCCACGAGATAAACATTTTCTTGAATGCATACACGATTCAATTCATTTCGTATATATGGACTAATTTCCTCCGGTAGAACGACGATAATAATACGGTCCTAATCTAAACCTGGCCAGACTCTCGGAATAACGTGTTCCGATTCGACATGCAATAAACGTTTCGCATCCAAGACTCGGTCAATCATAGACGACGAGTACCCCAAATTCGGTCGATAATTCACGAAAGAGGCGGAAAAGAGCTCAAGCCTCATAACAAGCGGTACACTACATGCAAATATCACCACCTCGCAAGTACACAACATTTGACGGCCGGGTCGATCAACGCAATGCGTTCGCCTCCCAACAACGTCGTCGTATGCCCACTAACACATGCAATTAAGCAGTAGGATACCTCCCCGTTCTGACATTCCAGCCTTACGAACGTGGAGGTAGCCAAGGGAATGAGAGTACAAAGCACAAAACAAAAATAGTGCTCAAACCGTAACCTTTGTAAAAACCGACTCAAAGTGGGACATAGCAAAAACCGTCACAAAACATGAGCATAGGGAGTTATATAAGTTTAAATATAATAAAAATGAATCAATACATCATACATAAGCATTTGAACAAGTTTTTGAAGCATAATAAATAAGAACATAGATCACCTCTCCAAAACAACGTCTTTGGAAACCAACTAAAACAAGGGTCCACTTCAAACGCTCATAACTAGAGTTTTAGACATGCAAATGCAGATATTCCAAATGGAGGTCATAGCTTATCCTCTTACGGTTCCAACGGGATGTCACAAGCCCAAAACAAGTAAGTAACGAAGGAGATATGATCATTTTACGAAAAGGGGTCAGTGCAGGAAAACTGCAGTCGGTCGCGCGCAACGCAGCCTGCGTCCCACAACGCAGCCAGCGTCCTACACAGGATTCAAGCACAATCAAATCCAAACAAGTTATCAACCAAAAATCCTCATTTATCATCACAAACCATCATTTCTCATATCAATTAACAACTAACAACAACCAACAACAACAACACAAGTCCTAAGCATACTTACCATAATCTAAATACGATTACTAGCCTAGAAAACACATAAAACACGTAAATGATATCGAGTAACCCTTCACCGTTACCTTTTCGCGTCTTTAATCGATTTTTAGAAAGTCTCCACCTACAATTAGATAACAAAAGATGAATATAATTCACCTTGAGAAAGACGGATAATTTAAAAAGCAAGAAAGGCGGTAATTTTATTACCAATTAAGAAAGAGGAAGATAAGAGGGGAAGAATAAGACAAACTTACGTGAATTTGAGCAAGAAACGAGCGAGTTATGACGAATCTAAGCTTGGATGATTAGGGAAGCTAGGTTTTGATTTGGGTTTCTTAGTGATGAAGTAATGTTGAGTTGTGAGAATGAAATAGGTTAGGAGTAGTATGAGATGTGTAAGGGAAAAAAGTCAACAAAAGTCAAAGACGACTTAAGACGAGTTTTACTTGAAATCTCGCGGAAATTCCAAATACGAACTCGGAAATTCTAATTCGACTCGGAAAATTAAACTCCAAATTAAAACTAAAATTCGCTGAAAAGTATCCGTAAAATATTTTTACTATTTAAAATAGGGTACATTTGCGGGTGTTACAAGCTTGCTTAAGTCCATAAATGGAACGCTTAAGCTTGCACACTTTCTTAGGATTTTTAGGGTCAATGAAACCTTCGGGTTGTACCATGTACAACTCCTCCTCCAAATAACCGTTTAAGAAGGCGGTTTTCACGTCCATCTGCCAAATTTATAGTCATGAAAAGCAGCAATCGCTAAGATTATCCGAATGGAACGCAGCATGACTACGGGTGCAAAGATTTCATCATAATGCAATCCTTGCACTTGAGTGAAACCTTTTGCCACTAGTCGTGCCTTATAGGTGTCTGGTTGTCCCCCTACGGAATGCTTTATCTTGTAAAGCCATTTGCACTGAAGAGGCCGAACCTTATCAGGCAAATCAACCAGATCCCAAACGTCATTCTCATACATAGAGCATCTCGGATTGCATGGCCTCAAGCCATAGCTTTGAGTCGGAACAGGTTATGGCTCCTTTATAGGTAGCGGGTTCGTTACTCTCTAGGAGCAAAACATCGTCTCTATCGTTCTCCTCGACCATACCAATGTATCTGTCTTAAGGTATGGAGACTTTACCCGACCTTCTAGGTTCCTCAGGAATATTAACCGCTGCAGAAGATGAAGGAACATCTTCCTCCATCGGTTGCTCGATTGTTGGTTCTTGAATCTCCAACAGATCGAAGGTTCTATCACTCGTCTTGTTCTCGAGAAATTCTTTCTCTAGAAACTTCGCACTAGCCGCAACAAAAACACGTTGTTCGGTAGGCGAATAAAAGTAATAACCAAACATTCCTTTTGGATAACCAATAAAGTATATCTTGACCGATCGCGGGCCGAGCTTATCCTCGTGTCTCCACTTGACATAAGCCTCGCAGCCCTAAACCCGAATAAAGGACAAGTTGGGGACTGTTCCCTTCCACATTTCAAATGGAGTCTTGTCAACAGCTTTAGACGGACTTCGGTTAAGTATAAGAACAACTGACAAAAGAGCATAGCCCCACAATGAATCAGGCACTACCGTGTGACTCATCATGGATCGAACTATATCAAGTAATGTTCGATTTCTCCGTTTGGACACACCATTTAATTGAGGTGTTCCAGGTGGAGTTAACTGTAGTACTACACCACTGTTTTTAAGGTGTTGATCAAACTCATTCGAAAGATATTCGCCACCACGATCTGAACGTAGTGCTTTAATCTTTCTACCCAGCTGGTTTTCAACCTTATTCTGGTATTCCTTGAACTTATCAAAGGACTCACTTTTGTTCTTCATTAAGTAGACATATCCATATCTACTCAAATCGTCCGTGAAAGTGATAAAATATCTATAGCCATCTCTAGCGTTGATTGACATAGGTCCACACACATCATTATGTATGAGTCCTAATAGGTCAGCAGCATGCATTCCAACACCTTTGAAGGAAATTCGAGTCATTTTGCCTATGAGACATGATTCACACGTGCCAAATGATGCATAGTCAAATGGGGAGATAGTCCCATTGTCAATGAGCTTCTTCACGCGTTTTTCATTTATGTGTCCTATACGGCAATGCCATAGATAGGTTTGTATCTTTGTCACCAACCTTTACCCTTTTATTACTCACGTGCAATATATATGTGGTTTGATCTAAAACATAAATCTCATTCATGGAAACTGCTTTACCATAAATCATTTCGTTAAAAGAAAAAATACAGCTATTATCCTTTATTACAAATGAAAAACCGTCTTTATCGAGTACGGAAACAGAAATAATGTTATTAGATAAACTGGGTACATAGTAACAGTTATTTAAAAATAACACAAATCCACTCGGGAGTTGGATTACATATGTTCCCATTGAAACGGCAGCTGCTCTTGCTCCATTCCCCACTCGCAGGTCCACATCACCCTTTTCGAGAGTTTTGATGTTTCTTAGGCCCTGCAAATGATTACACAGATGAGAACCACAACCAGTATCAAGTACCCAAGTTCCGAAACTTGCATGGTTAATCTCAATCATATGAATAAAAGATGACATACCAACAGGAGTGACGCGGCCTGCTTTTACGTCTTCAGCATACACGGGACAGTTCCGCCTCCAATGCCCAGTCTTGTGGCAATGGTGGCACTCCATGTTTTCTTTGCTCTTTGTCTTGCCTTGTGAGCTACTGCTAGTCTCACCAGGCCCACTCTTGCCCTTTCCTGGCTTCTTGAACTTCGGCTTCCCTACAGCTAGGTCGGCCTGAGCCTGTGCCCTTACCATTACCCTTGGTTGCAATCATGAGAACATCCTGCTTCAGGCTCCCACTCAATTTCAGATCCTTCTCAGTCTGTATGAGAAGTGAGTGTAGCTGATGAGGATTTCTCTTCAAATCATTCATGTAGTAATTTGCCCTGAATTGGGCAAAACCATCATGAAGTGAATGAAGCATGCGGTCAATGACCACGCTCTCTTTGATTTTGCAATCAAGTGCCTCCAGTTTTTCGAGATTCTCGATCATGTCGAGAATGTGTGGGCTAACCGGTTGGCCCTTCTGGAGTTTCGCCTCAAAGAAGCGAGTGGTAAGCTCATACATAACGATCTGCGGTGCTTTTGAGAACTCGTTAGTGAGCGTGGTGAAAATCTTGTTTGCACCTTGGGCAATGAATCGTCTTTGCAAATTGGATTCCATTGAAAAGATGAGTACGTTCTTTATCACACCCGCCTCCATTACGAAATCACTATAAGCAAGTGATTCATTGGCTCCTACATTGGGGCCTGGGTTAGGCGGTACTGGCTCAGTCAAGTACTTGAGCTTACCGTCAGCTATGGCAGCATTCCGTAATGAAGCCTCCCAGTCCGCAAAGTTGGACCCGTTATTCTTCAGTCGCGTGGACTGATTCATGTTGTCCATGAACATCTTAAGCTAGGATTCGCGTGCGAGCGTGGCACTTGGCATAGGGGCATCAGTATGTCCAGCCATTTGTTATAACAGTTTTATCGATGTAAATGAATGCTACACTGCGAAATAGGAGATAAAACATAATAAGCATTTTAATCGTTTTAATTAAGTCTAATGCGAAACCGATTAATGCGAAGACTTTTGCATTTATACAATTGACCTCTCTCAAGTATTATATAAATGATCCCAAGACTCAATTTTCTGTAAATTGATAAGCCAACTTCTTGGCTAATTCTACTTTTAGAATTCCAGGTCGAAAAATTTCTATAAATTCTATCTTTAGTCCATCATAATCACGAGATATTACTCGGACTATAATGTTGAGGTAAAATAGGTCAACACATACTACTTACCCAACGTAGAAGGGGTCATATGGAGAGTAAGGTCCTATATGCCTACCGACGAAGAAGGGATTCATAGCAGTTTTCCCTATAAAGACTAATCTCAATTTTGGGTTTTAGAGGAAGGTCCATCAGCTTTAATTTTATTCATTTAAGTGAACGAATGATCTAGCATTTAGAGAATGAATAATTTAAGATGATAGCTTTTAGAATTTTGAGTGACATCTGGATGTCCATGATAATTAACATACAATCTATATGAGTCAAATTTCATGCAATTA
The DNA here is from genome assembly GCA_022085475.1 of Heliosperma pusillum. Classification (NCBI taxonomy): domain Eukaryota; kingdom Viridiplantae; phylum Streptophyta; class Magnoliopsida; order Caryophyllales; family Caryophyllaceae; genus Heliosperma; species Heliosperma pusillum. Next base: position 13,077 of record JAIUZE010017365.1, on the reverse strand, counting down.
AGAAGTAGGTGGTTTGGTTTAGGCGGAATATGATGTACTAACTATCATGCAAAAGAAAAACAATAAGAACGGAAAAATGAAAATCAAAGTACAAAGTTCTAGTGTGGCCTATCCTATCAAAATAGAACAATAATTACACTTTGGAATCCATCCTTATGGACCCTAGAAGCTTGACTTGATGTTCCATCTTGGTCCATGTAGCGGGAGTGAGCTATCCGATTTCCAACTTTGGTCTTCTCAAAAATACAATTTTTTTTAAAAACAATTACAAAATATAAACCTATTTACATTCTAATTTAAAAATTATAATTAAAGATTACAAAGGAGAGATTCGAGATCTCAAAATACATCAAAGACCATGTTACCATCATTACGACAACATAATCTACTAAGACCACACTAAGCAATACAAATTACAACCTCTTCTAAAAATACCAAAATAATCCATTCATCCATTCATTCATTCATTCAACAAAATAAAATGCATCAACAAAATAAATTAAACATTCAAGACATAATTCATTAATTATGATGATTAATTTATCCAAACCACCTTTAAAATGATCAAAATTATGTGACAATTCCTTAATTGCAGACAACAATTTTAATCAACCATAATCCAATTTAATTCATATTATCGGGTATAACATAAATTAAATTTAACATTATTTTAAACCCTTTTAAAATAATAGGGTATCTATCATTGTGAACTTTTTCACAACAACAAATAACATACATTATCTTTATAATGCTATAAAGAAAATTAAAATTAAAATTTTTTTTTCACTATTCACGGATGAACAGAAGCAGGTACCAAATTTTTTTTTTTTTTTTTTTAATTTTTTTCTCTCGGTTTTAAAAAAAACAAAAAAAAACCCTAAATTTTTTTTTTTATGGACAGTAGCCGTAGCCACGGTGAATTGTAAAAAAAATAAGATACAAATTAATCTTTTTAATTTGATCATGCTAATAAAACTAGATCAGTACAAACATTCAACATCTAATCATTATTAAACATTGATACAAACTAGATGATTCAAATTAACCTTTTAAAATGAATATCCAAATCATGATTAATCGATTATCAAAATACTCAACTAATCATAATTGTTTTGTATATTCATACCGAAAAATTTAGCACAATGAATGTTCTTTAACATCAAAACAAATTCCATTTTCATTTCAATTTAATCCTCATTAAATCAAAACATCAACTAATTCATTATATTATTATCTTAACACATTAAAACAACAACATATATGAATCAAAAATGGAACCCTAAAAAAAAAACCTCACGGCACAAAACAAAAAAAAAAGTTTTGGCCGGAAAAAAAATACAGCAACTTTATTTTTTATTTTTTATTTTTTAAAATTATACCAATCATTTAATGAAAAAACATATAAAATAATTTCATAGCCTAATGCTCTGATACCACTTGTGGGAAATATCGGTATACTTCCCTTTAAATAATTCGGATTATAATGAAATTATAACTATATGAATTTCTAGTCATAAATGAAATTTCATAATATAAAACAAGAGTTTAAGAAATAACCTTCAGTCCTAGCAAAAGGCCTAAGAACAAATACCAAAGTAGGTATTCTCCTAATCGTTGCACCCAAGATGGTTCAAGAAATGCCTTATTCGTGCTAGAACGAATACCGAAAAATTACTTCTAATTTTGTGTGTATAATGATGATGAATATGGTGATGAATGAGAGAGTTAAATATCAGAATTTTTCTTCTCTTTTTCACCCCTTGTGCCGTGAGATTTGAGTCAATTCGGGTTTCTAGAAAAACCGATTTTTCTCCCTTTTATTGCTCCCTATGAGCCGTGTAAATCAAGAGGAAAGAATAATAAAAAACCCTAGTTTCCTTATTCCTCTCAACTTATATTAGGTAGTTATCATATCATTTAATATGTACATAATGTAATATGTATTCTAATTATTACTAGTAATGGACCGTCATATAAACTGAGTAATGCCGGACCAATACACTATAATAATATCGTGTAATACATATCGCCAACTTAAATATAACATTTTACATTTAGTTTAGACCAACATTATATACATTGATTAAATATAACATTTTATATTCAATTACCAGCTAACATTATTTAATCGTTTATTAAATAATCGTATCATCATCACATTGACTAACCTTTTAGTCAAATACATCGACTAACCTTTTAGTCATTTAATAAGGCATCAATATGATTATTTTCTCAAATAATCACATCTCTCAAACACATCTTTTAGGTGTGACTTTTAGGGATCAGTTGATCACCGCCATCTGTATGACATTAACGTCAAACTTATCTAGCAAGCCAACCGTTATCGATAAACGTTAATCAACTGATTATAATACAAAGTATACCCTGTGAACCTTAGCTGTTATCACACTAACTGTGGAGGACACTAGTTCCAACAGAGCCACCCTACTCGTGATCCTCACCGCCTTTTAATCACGCTTCACATCTTTGCTTACAAGATAAGATTAAATCACAAGTGAGAGTACCCTCCCTCACTTCTCTCATCCAAAAAACAAGTAACTAATGCATGATTACACTAAATGAAAATGTATAAGGTGGTGGTTCTTTTGGATCTCCACCAAACTAAGAATTTAAATCAATCTTGTCAAAGCATCCAAGGCACTCAATGCTTTCAAGAGTTTGTCAAATTTTTGGGCATGTGGCACAAAGATACAAGCTTAGCACCACAATAACATAGGCATGGAGAGCACCCAAACAATCGACCCTAGAAGCACATCGAGCATATCATAAAAATATTCTTTGAAAACATGGTGAATGGAAGGAGTAAGAGGCAAATGTGTTACGAATTTACTAGAAAGAATAAGAATAGTAAGGTTACAACGAAAACGTAACAGATTAAACAGATCGTTGTACAAGACTCCTTTTCTATAGCTAAACAACACTCCTAACACCGACTTAATTAAACGTACTCGTGTAGATTGTGACTCCAATAGTAATTCTAATTGCTTTATTACAGAATTCTTATAACTATAGGAAATACTTACCTAAAAAGAAATAGGAAAACAACACTTAACTCCATCCAGAATTAGGAAACTAGTAAAATTTCCTAAAACCAAATAAGCTTACAATTACGAAATTGGAACTTCTACCAAAATTAGGGAATAAATAATTCCTACTACCATTAAGAATTAATAAATTGACTTCTAACAAAAACAAGGATATGACTTCTTTTAGGAAAGAAGTCTCGACACTTCTTTCCGTGGCGCTAAGAAGTCGGTAAAATAGTTTCTAATACTATCTCTTCACTACTAAATAAACACGGAATAGTGACGGAAATTTAGTCCGTTAAACATTTCGCAATTTTAACTGATTTTGACGTAATTGTGACGGAAAAATGTTTGTGACAGAAATTCCGTAACATAAATCATGGCGCCAAAATTTGTGACGGAATTTCCGTCAAACAAATATGGCGCATTGACAAAGTCAATGGCGCCAAAGAATTGTGACGGAATTTCCGTCACAAAGGTCAAACTAGTCAATATATATGACGGAATTTCCGTCTCAATATTTCCGTCTTGTGAGTTAATACATGTGATGGAAATTCTGTCACATTGTTTGACTGAATGAGATAATTTTAGTCTTGTATGAGTTTAACATGTGACGGAAATTCTGTCACAAAAAGTAAAATTAGCCAACTTTTGTGACAGAAATTCCGTCACAAAAGTTGACTAATTTGACTTTTTTTGACGGAATGTCCGTCACATTGTTTGACTGAATGGAATAATTTTGGTCGTCTATGTGTTTAACATGTGACGGAAATTCCGTCACACAAAGTCAAATTAGTCAACTGTTGTTACGGAAATTCCGTCACAAAAACTCAAGATGGTCAATATTTGTGACGGAAATTCCGTCACAAAAAGTCAAGATGGTCAATATTTGTGACGGAATTTCCGTCACAAAAAGTCAAATTGGTCAACCTTTGACTTTATGTGACGGAATTTCCGTCACAATAAAACTTCACATAATTCCCTTTAGCATACCTATTAACATTTTCTTAAAATCTACCAAAACCCTAAAACCCCAAATTGAACGCCGGCGACACTCACACCCCCACCATCTCCCTCCGGCGACCTTCCCCTCTCCCTCCGGCGATCTTTCCTTCTCCCTCCGGCCTCCCCTTCCCTCATGCAGCCTTCTTTTTCTTCTTTCTTTCTCTTTCTCCCTCATCCTGCTGCCACTTTCCCCTCTCCCTCCGGCCTCCCCCACCTTCCCTCTCCCTTCGGTGTCCCTCCCCTTCCCTCCTCCGGCGTCCCTCCGGCGTCCCACTGCCCCCTCTCCTCTTCTTCTCTTCTCCTTTTCTTTTTTCCTGTTTTTCTTCTTCTCCCGCTCCCCCTTCCTCCGGCTTCCCCCTCCTCCGACTTCCTTCTCCTCCGGCGTTGATAAGTGAATATTTGTATGATTTTAATCCCCAATTTAGCTCGGTGTTGTATGTCATCTGTGCTTTTTTAAGCCATTTTGTGAGCTAATATCGTCTTCTAGGCGAATTCCATGTTTTAACCTGTTTTGTAGGAAAAGTGACGTTTCTACGCCCTTTTTCTATATTCCCGAGCATTTGCCTAGAACCCGACGATTTGAAGAAGCAAGCTTGACCAAGTCAAAGGCATTTCAAGAAGGTTCACTGATTTAAAAGAAAGAAGAAGCAAAGACGATTTCGCAGTTGTCAGAAGATCGATCAGTTAGGCAAAGAAATCATCATTTTACATCAAACCCTATCAACAAACCCGACTCAAAAGGTCAAGGCGGATAATGAAAGTCAAGTCATAGGCCAAGGGAGATGAAACGAAAGTAAAAGCACCAAGAACACAATATACCCGATCGGGTATGTGGTGAACCCGATCAGGTATGTTTGCTGATCCGAGCTTTTGCTTCAACTTCCTCCTTTTTGTCCTATGTGATGAATGCATGACCCCTTCCCCACGAAACCTAGCCTATATAAGGAGTGTTTCAGCACACACCTCTATACACTTCTCTCTTTACATAACCCTAGATTAGTCTTAGAAACCCTAGCCTCCATTTTCCCTTAAAAATCGTCTTTTACATTTCTCCTTTTATGTTTAGATCTCCATCTTCTCTTATGCCTATTTTTCTAGTTTAGAAATAATAAAAACTTCTGGTTCTTAGTTCGTTTATATTATTCAAGTATTGTAATACATGGATCGTCAAAGATATGCAAGGAAATTTCTATTTGGATATTTATATTTCATCATTATCGCTATTTGATCGTCATGTAGGTATTTCTGTTTTATCTTTTGTTTAAGTTCTTTATGTTTTTTTATTTGATCATTGTTTTCTTTACATGTTTTCTTAGATTCAATTTAAATACCGTTGTAATCATTTTATTTCATTAGATCGTTGATTTATCAAAAAACATGTCTAGCCTAGTTTTAATTGTTAAAATCAATCTAGATCTAAATACTATTATGAGTGAGTAGTCACCTTTCTAGGGTGTAGGGTAGCCATGTTAGGTTAATTAAAAGATGAAAATTGGACAAAAAAATTGTCCCTTTAAAACGTTGTGTCTATACATGTTTGGATTGTAACGATAGTTAACGATTTCTGGCCAAAATCATTGACTAAAATGGAATTCTTTTCCAAGGTAGAAATACGTGAATTGAATAGACAAAGCATGACATGGTAGATTAGACCTAGTAAATTGCTTAAAAGCCTGCTAGACCACCTGATCTATGATTGTAATGAACACATCATTCTTACGAACTCACAATGAATTATTTGCATGTTCTAAATCCAATTTAATCAATATGTTAATCTACATGTGTGAACCTACTTCCCTAGATTCTTTTTATCATTGTTAATTCATCACCTGCTTTATTGTTTTCATTTTGATTTGTTTTGTTTATGCTTTTTATTAATTTAGAATCCAAAACCCCAAAACCCAGATACTCGTTAGATAAGATTTAATTGCAAGACATTTCACATGTAACAACCCGAAAAGTACCCAATTTTTCTAGTAAAAATATTTACTAACACTTTTCAGTAGAACTTAAGTTTTTAAAATAGAATTTATTGTTTCGAGTCGTATTTTGAAATTCCGCGTTTGTATTTGGAATTTTTGAGAGATTTCATGAAAAGACCGTTTTTAGTCATCTTTGACTTTTCTTGACTTTTAAGTCGTCTTTGACTTTTTCGTGACTTTTTAAAGTCGTCATTGACTTTTCTTGACTTTTAAGTCGTCATAAACTTTTCTTGACTTTTAAGTCATCTTTGACTTTTCTTGACTTTTAAGTCGACTTTGACTTTCGTTGACTTTTCCGACTCACCTCGTAATTTTAAAGACCGAAATTTTATTTTGAAAAATAATAAATTTAATTTATTTTTATTAAGATTTATTTGAATTTATGATAATTTAATATAATTATTTTGAATTTATTCGGGATTAAAGAATAACTTTTACGGTTTAATCCCGAACGTCATGTAACTATTCCCGAGTCAACTTAAATCCCGAAACAAACCCGAAACTCGACTTTGGCATGAGTCACACGCCTATGTCATCTTTTTCCACTCACCTTAAGATCTTTTGATTAATATGATTAAACTAATAATAATATCTAAGATATTTACAACTTTATCGATCCGTCCGTTTAAATTACGCAAATCGAGCAAAATCAGACCCGGTTCCTACCTATTTCACACGGCTCTTCCACCTCTCTTAAGCCTTGATATTTTCATTTCTTTTGATTAATATAACATAATATCTAGATATTTAATTTAATTAACTTAATATTTAATTAATTATCTTATTATAATAATAAAACCCGAGTCAATTCCGTAACAACAATTTCAAAACCCGACTCACTAATTCCTCTATAATTACACGGCTCCTCTCCCACCATTACTCACTAACAACTTTTTCATTTTACAATAAATCAACTTAAGATCTAATTAATCGTTCTTCATCGTTCTTCATTCGTTCTTCGTCGTTCTTCATTCGTTCTTCGTCGTTCTTGAGCAAAATCATCATAAAACCTTCATTTCTTATTCAAATCCGTCCTAACTTAGATTTCTAGAATCTCCTCTTCGCTCTCCATCTTCAAGTACGGTTTATTTTCAATTCCGACAAAATCGTTTTCAACACTTTAATTATGGAAAATCAAGTTTTAATTCTAATAATATTTTCTTGTCATTTCTTATAGGGGAAGATTTTGAAGACGAGTTTGGTGACTCGTATATTTTAGAAGAAGATTAGTAGACGGGTTTTTACTTCTTATTTTGGTGCGAATTGATTTTGTGCTAGCTAAGGTAACGATTCCGAGTTACTCGACGAATTAATGTTACATACCTTTTGTTTTGTTCATATTATTGTTATTTATGATTGTTGGTAATAACATGATAAGTAGTAATGATTTGTATGTTGTATGGAATTTTTATGACATGTTTTGTGTTCTTGACATATTTGAATGATTTGTTTATAATCATGATTTTTGGTATGGATGGTTGTTAAAATGATTGTTTGATAATTAAAACATGTTAGAAATAATTTAGAGTGGATGTTGGTGGTGGCCGGTGGTGGCTGTTTTGGTGGCTGTTTTGGTGGCTGGAAACCCGGGCCAAACCAGGCCGGTTCAGGCCGGTTCAGACCCGGTCCAGCCCGGTCTGGTTGGTCCGTGTTTGGTCCTTGTGGTTTGTGTCGATACTTGATTGTTTTGTTGTTGTTTTGATGGGTTTTAAATATGTTAAGCATGCGGGAAATATTAAGAAACGGTTTTTTAGAAAAGATAACCAAAACCGGTCCAAAATGAACCGTGGGTCCCCTTGGACTTGTGACGGTTTTTGAGTATTGTTATTTTATCGTGTTTTGTAATATTTAGCAAGTGGGAAATTTTAATAGATAAATTATTTAATTAAAAGGTTTTCAATATATTATTGTTTCTCACATGTTAGAAATTATAATACGAGATTATAGTTTATTTTGAGATCCTTTAAGTCAAACGGGTTTTCGTATGATTTTAATAATTCACATGTTAGAAATAGAATGAAATAACATGAAATGAATATGATGTTCTTATGTTCAAGCCTCGATGGCTAAGACTCTGTTTCTAGCCGGTTTGGCCAAACGGGTTTGGTCAAACTAAGATCTAGTCAGCCCCGTTTTGACTGATGACCCGTCGCGGGACTCGGGTCGGGGATTGGTCTTCAGGTAAGGTTTTAATTAATGAATGAATGAATGAGCCTTAGTAGATATGAGGCGATATGATGGTTGAATATGATATTTATGCAATTAGTCACATGATAGGAAGTTTTTCCCGTGACTGTTTGATTTTATGATATGTGTCGTGTTGACTAAGTACCCATAGAGAATTATGAGTATATGGCGTCTTGACCATTCTAATTCTAAATGAGTAGCTTGGACCATGACATTGATAGGCCTTACTATCTTTAACGAGGCAACGGAGTTTGCCGCTTGATAGCTTGGGTCCCGGCTGGTGGTTTATATCCAAGTCGGGGCATGGTGCCATTGTTTCCACTTTGGGGAATGAGCCAGCTTTTAAGTAATAGCCAACCCTTTGGTGGATCTCCTTAGGGGTACTCATGTGATGAGTCTTGGGTGCGATGTTTTTCCGCATTTCTCTGGGTCTGCGCAGTCTAGGATTAGGGTAGCGTTGTATCTTGGCCATGTTATTAGGGTAACCTCTGAGCTAAGATATGTGCTTTGGATCTGGGCCATGTTTTAAAGGTAACCGCTGAGCCCAGATGTGTGCTTGGTATTTTGGCCATGTCATTAGCGTGACCGCTGAGCCTAAATATGTAAGTATATCCTACCTCGTGGTATAGACTCGAGTTACAGAAGTCTTCTATTGACGGTACTAGGAACTTATGCCTGTTTGTAGACGTATTGGTCTTTCATGTTTGATGATTCTATGAATCTTAGAAGGTGAGATGCAAGCCGGCTAAGGTTGATAGAGTTTGGATTACCGGTTGTTAACTGATTCACATGATTACGTGTTGAGTAGGGTCGAGGGTATCATGGCCATGTTTTAAAGGTAACCTCTGAGCTAAAATACCAGCTTCCCTACCTCTTGTTATAGATTGATAACGGATTCACATGATAGCTTCCACATGATAGGTTATATGTTAGTTAATTGTTTCATAACATGAAAAGCATATCATATATGTTAAGGTTTTGTATTTTCCATATACATTGCTTTTATGTTATTCATGTTTAATTAAACTCGACATTTCGTGGCTGGGAGAAATCGGAGTTACTCCCCACTGACTGTGGCTTCCGTGTTTATATTTAATGCGGTGGGCAGGTTTGTGATGCATACATTGGGTACATTGACGAGCTAGCGAGCGAAGTATTTACCTTGGACCTATATTCGGTTCTTAGATTGTATATTATTATACACTCTTTTATTTCCGTATTTATACGGGATATATGTCTCCCGTCTTGTATAATTCTTATGTATAATATAAATTTTATTTTGTAATGAACCTATTCTTAAGACACCTTTGTTATGATGTGAATATATTTAATGATAGGTTCCGGTTTAAAATTACCGATTTTCCACTAAAGTGAACCTCTTAGAAACGTATATCTCATCCTTTATTTATTAATTATTGTTATAGCTTTCCGCAAATTTGAGGGTGTCACAGTTGGTATCAGAGCATATTTGCTCCCGACGCACGTTTATGTACCCTTGCATAAATAACTTGACCTTAATAAATAATAAACTTGTGAGATAGAAGGGTAGGATGGGTAGATTAGGATTTATGTTGTAGTCTATTTGTTTATGCTAATGGTTAGGAGTAACTTAATTTGTTTTGTCTCTTATGAAGATGGTTGGACCTCGTGTAAAAGAGATCTGTGTTACCTAGAAGGAGTATCCTCTACCGAAGATTTGAAGATTTATAAGCCTAATTGAAGTGAATTCCTTCTTCATCTATGAATTCTCTCGTCCTTATTGGATTATGCTCTCTTCCTTCTATCTAGGTGCTTCTTTCTCTTCCAACCTATTTGCCTCTTGAAAATTTCTCTTGATAGTTCCTCAATCTTACCATTGGTATCCTTACCTTCCTTTTGTAACATTTTGTTGGATGTCATACCCATTTGTTTGAGGTATATTATACTTAGTCGGAAGAACTTAGAATTTTGTGGAATATTAGTGTTTATGAGTATAGGCTTGGTGGAAAAGCTTTTGGCTATAGTTCTTGGATTTAAATATATGATCTTACCTTATGGTATCGGGGACTCGTTTGAAGTAGTAAGGTTTCGTTGGAAGTTGAACCATATTACTTGAGGATTATAGATATAAGCGAGGTTCGATGATGTAATCTATGATGGAAATACCTTGGGATGTAATGATGAGGTTTGGCTTAATGTTGCAATATCGTTTTGGGGATCAAAATAATCATAATGATAGTTGGTAGTTGTGGTTAAGAATTTTAGTGATTCTTTAAGTGTTACTTGGAAAATTGTGATCTTTAAATGTTGGACCCTAACGGGAATAATTACTTTGTGAAATTAGGATAGGATGAACAACTTGAGGAATATTGTCATAAGCAAAAAACCGATGTATTGAGAGTTTGAAGGAGCTAAATAAATTGATTTACGGTCGCATTGCCCTATAATTGGCAAAAGTTAAGTGAAATGAGATTGGGTGACTAATCTCTTTTGAGGATTTGTGTTTTAACTTTTGAAGATGAGAAAGTTCATTGTTAATAGCTTAGGATAATGAATTTTGGAATAAATTGGATCAAAGGATTTCATAGTAAGACTCTTTTACCTTGTGGTTGTTAGCGGTCTTGTTTCCCTAATTATAAATATTTTGATGGTAGTTTCCAATAAGAGTTTTGATGGAGCTAAGAAGATTAGAGTTCGTAATGAATCTTTCATGGGTTGTGAGTTATGGAGGTTACCGTATCGATGGACCTTAGAAGATTTTAATTGAATTTGAATAATTGGGAGTTGTTACTCGATGTGTCATGCTTATGAAATATTTTGGTAGGAATCTGATGATTGAAAATGTTGAGAATATATTGCACTCTCTTGAGGACTAGATTCTGGTGCAGTTAGTGTTGTCGAGTTACGATCGACATTTGAATTTTTATAGATGAAAGATAGTATTGTGGTTCATTCCTCGCTCTTCCCTCAAATTGATCCTTAGGCAATCCGCTACCTTTCAATCCTTCCAATTTTTAGTCGTTTTTATTCGTGTGGACGTATCTCTTAGTATCTCGATTCGTGATTTCGATGTTCGAGTCGCTCTACGTTCGGGTATTGTCTACTTATTTCTATTCTATCCTTGAGAAAACTTTCAAATCTCCTTCTTTCTTCTCTCTTTCTATTCGATTTATTCTTTCGAATATTCCGTTCCTTCTATCGAATATCATCTTTTATAAATAGATTATTAGAAGCTTTAGTTAGAAATTTTAAGCATAGATAGTAGAGTTATTACTTTTACTATGAAATTTTTGAACTAAAAGCTTTTGGAAATGTTTTATGATTTCAAGTATTTTACCGTCAAGGAGTGTTGAGACTCGTTATTGGAGACGTTCGATAACTAGTTTTCTCAGTTATTGATGCGAAAATGTATCTTTTAAAGTCTTTGATTTGGGACGTTGGTGTTCGTAACAGCTGACGAGAACCTTCCGCCCCAGTGATAAGACCCTGTAATTTTATTACGAATATATTTTTAACAATTTTGAAATAGACCTACATATATGTTACTTTCCTTCTTCTAAGTTTCGAGGACGAAACTTTTTAAAAGGAGGGTGATTGTAACAACCCGAAAAGTACCCAATTTTTCTAGTAAAAATATTTACTAACACTTTTCAGTAGACTTAAGTTTTTAAAATAGAATTTATTGTTTCGAGTCGTATTTTGAAATTCCGAGTTCGTATTTGGAATTTCTGAGAGATTTCATGAAAATCCCGTTTTAGTCATCTTTGACTTTTCTTGACTTTTAAGTCGTCTTTGACTTTTCTTGACTTTTTAAAGTCGTCATTGACTTTTCTTGACTTTTAAGTCGTCATAAACTTTTCTTGACTTTTAAGTCATCTTTGACTTTTCTTGACGTTTAAGTCGACTTTGACTTTCGTTGACTTTTTCCGACTCGCCTTGTAATTTTGAAGACCGAAATTTTATTTAAAAAATAATATTTTTAATTTATTTTTATTAAGATTTATTTGGATTTATGAAAATTTAATATAATTATTTTGAATTTATTTGGAATTAAAGAATAACTTTTACGGTTTTAACCCCAAACGTCATTTAACTATTCGCGAGTCAACTTAAGTCCCGAAACAAACCCGGAACCCGACTCTTGCATGAGTCACACGCCCCATGTCACCTATTTTCCACTCATGTTAGATCTTTTAATTAATATGATTAAACTAATAATAATGTCTAAGATATTTGTAACTTTATCGGTCTGTCAACTTAAATTCCGCAATCGCTTAAAAACAGACCCGATTTCTCTTCTTTTCTCACGTCTCTTTCTCCTCTCTTAAGCTAGATATTTTCTTTTCTTTTGTTTACAATAACATAATATCTAATTAATATCTAGATAGTTCATTAAACTATTATAAAACCGAATAATATCTAATTAACTACCGTAATATAATTATTAAACCCGAGTCAATCCCGTAACAACAATTTCAAAACCCGACTCCATATTTCTTCTATATGTACACGGCTCCTCTCACACTTACTCACTAACAAACTTTTCATTTTACAATAAATCAAATTAAGATCTAATTAACACTTTCTTTAATCGTTCTTCATCGTTCTTCGTCGTTCTTCGTCGTTCTTGAGCAAAATCATCATAAAACCTTCATTTCTTATTCAAATCCGTCCTAACTTATATTTCTAAGATCTCCTCTTCGCTCTCCATCTTCACGTACGTTTTATTTCCAATTCCGACAAAATCGTTTTCAACACTTTAATTATGGAAAATCAAGTTTTAATTCTAATAATATTATTCTTGTCATTTCTTATAGGGGAAGATTTTGAAGACGAGTTTGGTGACTCGTATATTTTAGGAGAAGATGTAGACGGGT
>JAIUZE010017362.1:0-15048 GCA_022085475.1 Heliosperma pusillum | reverse complement strand
AATGAATTCAAATCAAAAGATAAACGTGATTTTGCAAAGAAAGAATACAAACACAAAGTCATGTCTGCAATCTGAGGTATGTTTGATTCCGAGGAAGAAGAGTCTTCCGGGGAAGGATTGGATGCCAAAGTTTGCATGACAACTCGTCTAAAACGTGATGTTCCCGAGTCTTCAAAGAGAGTGTCCGCAAAATGTCTCATGGCACATTCCGAAGATTCTGATTATGATTCCAACGATGAGGTAAATAATCTCAAGACAAAGGCCAGATCTTTCTCCAAAGATAAGTTATGTTTGTTACTCGACGATCTACTTGACAAATGTTGGGAAAAGAATGAAAGACTTGACGCTATCCAAACTCAAATTGAGGACATAGCCGAAGAAAATGTTTGTCTAAAAGAGTGTCTAGATTAGATAGAGCAGAGTAACATCATACCTTCTCTTAAAAAGGAAGTCAAGAGATTAAAGAAAGAAAATGCGAGTCTTGTTAAAGAGGTTAATCTGTCTAATGTCACAGTGAATTCCACTGTGACATTTGCTATTCAAACTGAAAATGAGTCATTAATTCAACAAGTTGATAACTTAATTAATGAACGTGACTCTCTGTTAAAAAACTTCACCTCATGTCAGAATCATGTTAAGAGTCTTGAAGAAGTCTATGAAATGTTGGTTAATGAGAATAATCATGTTAAAGTTGTTTTTGACAAAGTAGGACATCTAAATCTTGACCTTCTTGTTAAAGTTGAAAACTTGAATAAAGAGTTAGTGGTTGCAAAAGAGTTTTACAAAAAATGGGAAGGAAGCCAAACTGTCTTAGACTTTCTCACAAGTCAATCTAAAAATGCTGAAAAGAATGCTGGATTCGGTTTCAAGCACAACAACGTTCATTGTTGCGTTCGAAACCAAGACCCAAGCAAAACTGAATTTAGAAGAAGAAAATACGTTGACCAGCCTGAGTATATAATGTGCAATTATTGTGGCAAGACCGGTCATGTGTTTAATGGTTGTGCTAAGAGATGGAATGACATTAATAAGAACATCAAAGTGGTTAAAAAGATGTGGATCCGAAAAGACTTGATTAATGATGCGATTCACAAAAAGGGGCCCAAATTCATTTTGGTTCCTAAACTAAAAGTTTGATTTCTTATAGGCGTTAGTGAGAGGCAGCAACTATTGGTACTTGGATAGTGGATGTTCTCATTATATAACGGGAATTGAAAGCCAATTTATCTCACTACAAGCCTACAAAGGTGGCACCGTGACGTTTGGCGATAATAAGATAGGTGAAATTGTTGCAATCGAGAAGGTTGGTAAGTCATCGTCACATTGTGTCGACAAAATGTTGCTTGTCAAAGGTTTGAAGCATAATATTCTTAGCATATCTCAATTGTGAGATAATGGTAATATTGTTGAGTTTTGTGCTAGTGAATGTCGTGTACTAGATGGAAATACAAGGGAAGTTATATTGGAAGGAAAACGTGTTAGAGGCGTTTACTTGACTAATCTTTGTGCCTTGCCAAGTCAAACATTATCTTGTATGAGCGCTTTAAAGAACGACTCATAGCTTTGGCATAAAAGATTAGGACATGTAAACTCTAGAACATTGAACACCCTTAGAAAACTCGATCTAGTAAATGACATTCCTAACATGAAATTCGACCTTAATAAATTGTGTGAAGATTGTGCTAAAGGAAAACAAGTTCGATCCTCCTTTAAATCCAAAAAGTTTTTTAGTACTTCAAAACCTCTTGAACTTCTTCACATTGATTTGTGTGGTCCTATGCGAATAAGAAGTATAGGTGGTAGTCGTTTCTTGTGTGTGATTGTTGATGATTATTCACGATTCGTTTGGCTTCTTTACTTAAGTTCTAAAGATGAAGCATTTGATAAATTTGTAATTTGGTTTAAAAAGGTCCAAAACAAATTTGATTTGAAACTCATATCTTTGAGATCCGACCATGGAACCGAATTTGAGAATTCGTCATTTCTTACATATTGTGATGAGCACAATATTAGCCATAACTTTTCCGCGCGTGCTACACCTCAACAAAATGGGGTTGTGGAGTGTATGAATCGCACTCTTGAAAACATGGCTAGGACTATGCTCATTAGTAGTAAAGTGCCAAAGAAGTTATGGGCCGAAGCCGTCAACACATCATGCCACATTTATAACCGTGTTATGATCCGGAAAATGCTTAATAAAACTCCCTACAAATTGCTTAAAGGAAGAAAGCCTAATTTATCCTATTTGAAATGCTTTGGAAGCAAATGCTTTGTTCACAACAATGGAAAGGATAATATGCGTAAATTTAATGCTCGTAGTGATGAGGCCGTTTTTGTTGGATATTCGGATCGTAGTAAGGCTTATAAAGTGTACAATAAACGAACTATGAAAATGGAAGAAAGTGTACATGTCATTTTTGATGAGTCTAGTCTTTTTCATTCTAATGAACAGGAAGAGGATGATGAAGATGAGGACTTTGAGCTTGGAATGATTCGACATTACATGAATGAAGTACATAACGAGGAAGAAACCATATCACAGTTGAATCCACTGTTGAATGGCTAGGTAGATCAAAATTCAGGGGGAATGAATCCACTTTCTGACCAAAATGAGGCTAGTACATCCAGGGGGAATGGGGAACCACATGAACTGAATGAACTGAAAGTCCTAGACCTCTAATTAGACTCCTCTAATTAGTTAATTAAATTACATTAACTTAATGATTTAGGATCTAGTTATCATGCATGCAAATATAAAAGCATAAAAGAAAAGATAAGACGAAAACATCCTTACATTGGGATTTTTCGGTTTAATATGGGCACAATAAGAACTCCTGCTTATTGTTCTTGAGCATGAAATTAAGTGGATGATCCTCCATAAAATAACCTCCAAAGTAGAAGGTCTCCTTCTTGTTGCACCCAAAACTAAACCCAAACTATCACTATATATTTAGACTAGAAAATATAGTGATAAGAAGAAACTAATATAAGTTTTATTACTACTTTAGTAATATTATGAATATTAGTTATGTGAGAGTTTAGAGAGAAGTTATGCTTAGAGAGATAAGCAAAAATAAGTGAAAAGGAACAAGTAGTGAAATGAACAACCAAAATGCTCTAAATAAGAGCACATGGCCGGCCCTCCTACTCAACATATGCCTTATTTTTGCTCAAAATAATCACATGCATAATGGTAGTGTGTAAGGGCGGTTATGATGATTAAAGTATGGAAAATATGTCACCATCAAATAGTTGATTGTGTGTTAGAAAAGAATAACACACAAGCTTCTTCCATGTGCTTAAAAAACCGGTCCATTATGCCCTATAATGGTCCATTTTGATTTTTGATATTTGTCCCACAAATACTTATTAATCATATGCTTAATTATCTAGTATAATCAAGTGTTAATTTGATCATAAAACAATTATATGACTCAAATATATATACTTAAATTTTAAGTGATATATTACCATTATATCAATATATAATGGATCCCACAATGCCCAGTTAATTTATTTTACAACTCCTTGTAAATATAATTAACTAATTACCTTTACCTCAAAATATATGCATTACCTCAACTAATTTAATGAATTAACGATTAATCACTAAATTAAATCTTATTTAATCGTATTAAAATAAGACGTAAAATTTATTCAGTCAGTTATCGTATAATTGACTAATAAACTTAAGTGGAATGAGTTCCTAACTCAATTTCCAATAAACAACTCTCGTAACTAAACGTACATATCAAATATATGTAATGCCCTAATTAAACTGTATCGTATACAAATAATTAGTATTCTATTTGGGTCTCATCCTATAGGTGTGACCTAAAGGGATCAGTTGATAACCGCCGTCATACGACAATAACGTCAAACGCTAGTCAGCCAAGCGTTACCGATTTACGTTAATCAACTGACGTGGAGTATCAAAATATACTAATCATGTCACGTATATTCCTAATGAGATTTATTATATAAATGCACTATTGTGGAGGACACTTACTCTAACAATCTCCCACTTGTCCGATACAAGTTGTGCATGTAGCGACACTATTGTGGAGGACTCCTACTCCAACAATATCTCTCACTTGTCTCGACAAGTTGTGTGCTACCGATTCTCTTGTCTCTTTTGTGTCACATCCTCCCACTCATTGCAAGGTGTCTTACAGGTCGTACTTGCAATTGAAAATATAAATAGAGTGGTTTCTCGATCTGGGAGAGTAACTGTCTGACCGGAAAATCTACCAGAGATCTCTTCCGAGCGTGGCCACGCATTTCCAGTTACTACTCCTCGAGTGGCCCGAAGATGTTAATACCCAACGTGGGTGGACAATTCCTGTTGACCCATCTTACACTGTATGATGCAGATCACCATGACCCAGAAGATGTCCATCGGCCTCATTTCACGGCACGACCTAGGACAAAAACCAAAGTCAATCGGAAATACACTGACTCAGGTAAATGGTCGCCAGTCTAAAGAATCGACTCATAGGAATAAAATAGAAATCCCCGCCACGACCAGGCTTCAACAATTTTGATAAGGGACTCTATTATGGTCACTGCCCGACAGAGTGTCTCCACAGTCTGCCTATGTAAACGACCAGTCATCTCCATGACCCCATGATGCTGAACCAACCATCGATCGACTTACAATCTAGTCATTTCGAGACGTCACCTCATTGAGTGACTAGGGACAAAATACTAAGTTCGTCCTGTTCACTTGAATTGGGTTCAACCTTTCTTTCAACCAATTCGGATAAACAAAGTATTAAAATTTAGTCAAACTAAATAAAGGAGTTTTTAATGAAACTCTAACAATGAATGCGATTATCTAATATGTGGAAAAATTGATACGTTATTAATAATTTCATATCTCATAATCTCTAGCAATTCAGGTACATATTTCAATCCCATTGAAACGACATGACTATCATGTTCAGCCTGCAAAAGGCATGGCTAATGGATTAGCAATACTTGCATCTTTCCCACCGTTCTGATTGCTATTTCTCTTTGTCTACGTAATCTCATATTACATAAAACTTTTTGAGTACATGTCTAGGTTTGAATCTAGACTTAGGACTCTTGGCCTAAAGGTAGCTCCCACTGTTTTACCAGTATCATGGGATAGGATATACAACTATAGGAACTACTTCTAGTCCCTCCAATATTGTCGAATCCAAGCTACTTTCATATGCATCATCATATGATGCAATGTACTCTATTTCCATTGTGAAATCCGCAATGATAAACTGCCTGGAACAATTACAGCGGATACATGACATTTATATTTGAAAATGTCACTCCTACTTGGAACCTTTCCAATAGTCTTTTCTGCTTGGAACTTTTCCAATAGATAAATCTTCTATAAAGCATAGCCAGTTCATGATTTCAAATCACTTTGATCAGTTTGGAAACTGAAGTCTGTGTAACCCCTTACACACAACTCACTGTAAACTCCAAACACATGGAACATATCTTTAGTCCTTCGCAAGTACTTAAGGATGTTCTTTATGGCTATCAAGTGACTCTCACTTGAATTTGATTGCAAATAATTCGTCATACTCAAAGCATGCGAAATGTCGGATTGAGTATACATCACAGCGTTTATAATTGATCCCGCAGCGTAAGCAAAAAGAATCAATTATCATGTGTTCAACTTCCTTGAACTAGTCAAAGATCTTATCAATATACGAATTTGGACTCAACGCTAATATCCTTTTAGATTTATCTTCATAAATCCAGATATCTAAAAGATGTATTCTACTTCTCCAAAATCTTCCATCATCTAAAATGATCAATATGTCTCCACATGTAAGACAGATGAAAACCATATTACTCCCACTAAACTTCATGTATAAACATCATTCCTCGAGATATCAAGAAATATTTTATGACATGATTGTCACACTAATTCCAACTCTTTAGTGCTTACTTAAGACATCCTCTTAAGCTTGAAAAATTAACTTAGGATAATTAGGATCTACAACTCCACAGGTGGATATAAAATATTCTACCTCTTCTAGAATCGTATTCAAGAAGGTGGTTCTTGAGATGCAATTGTCATCATACTGTTATGAAATGATGTAATCGCTAAGTATATTCAAATGGATAGAAGAACGAAGGTTGGTGCAAAACTCTTTGCCTACCAATTTATCTTTGAAAACATTTTAATGTTCATCCATGCAAATTTCGATCTTAAAAATCAATTTACATTGAAGAGGTCGTACTTCTTCAATTAAAATTCACCAGGTCACATACCTGACCATTACGCATGGAGTCCATTACGAATTACATGACTCTAAAACATAGCAAGAAGTTAGGACTAGAAACAGTCTTTTATAAGTCACAGATTAGAATTCATCACTATAAAGAAGTGATAAAATTCCACCTGACCTCTTATGTTCCAAAGAAACAACTACTAAACAAGCAATGAGGAAAACCTTTTCCGGACCATATGCTTAGTTTGTGGCTCTTGAAACATTTTCTCCCACTCTGTCTTATCAAGAAATAATCGTATTTTTATTGAAAGACAGCATCACGAGTCACAAACGCTTTGTTCTCGTGGTCAATGTAGGATTATTGAGCACTTGTTTCATTCGGATAACTTACAAATTAGGTACGCTACCCACCCATATCGTATATGGAATGAGATCAGACTGTTTTAAATGTGTTTTAATATGGTGGGAAAAGAAATAGCAGACATAAATATTAAGATCCCAAGGTTAGTCAAATGGCTCATTTTGACTTGACAAAGACAAAACCATATCGTATCAGGTTCTGTTTCTCTATTCAACAACACCTTATCTAATAATGTGTGTTAGAGAAGTTAACTTGTGAAACCATTTCACAATACTTTTGGTGAAAATCAAAGTCAATACTTAGATATTTATAGTTACGATTTGGTCGTAAGTCCTTGATCTAATATTTTGGTGGTTAACTACTCCACATTGAAGCTCTTTGAACTTTTCAAAGATCTCTCATAGCACCTCATTAAGTAGAATCAAATATAATATCTACTTAAATCGTTGGTAAATAAAGTGAAATAATCATAACCATCTCTGGTTGTGTTTGTTATTGGACCACGCATATTCTTATGTAATAGAGCCAATAACTCACTAGTTCGATTTCCTTTTAAATAAAAGGGCACGAATCATCTTGCCTTGAATACAAGATTTGCACGCACCATAAGATTCAAAATCAGATGGTTTAGGGATAGTTGTCAATACTAGCCTCTTAATGTGCTACACAATCCAGAATTAAGATTAGATTAGGGTCACCAATTTTGAGCCTTTTACAATCTATATGACAAGTAATTACTAGTTAAGGTCAAGAATATAATTACCTTTGATTGGTATGGGATAACCATGGACCAAGTAAAGGCATAAAAGGATACAACGCTTGTTCCATTCACAAAAGTGAAATACTTGTGTCGTACACTAAAGTGGATACTATATTCTTTATTTAGAGGTCATGTACATAATAACGTTTATTAAAGTATACCTCTAAATCCAAAACTAGATTGATCATATTATAATTTTTATATGTCTCTATAGAAATAAAACTACAATAGTTATATTTCCCTTGTAGGCGACATTTATCATGGGTTGTCGTCGCACGAATACATTATTATATGCCTTGAATACATTGATGTCAAACCATATGGGTTACCTATCCGCAAAAATTGCATTTAGCAAAATAAATGTCGATCATATAGATATTATGGGTGAAAATAGTACACCCATTTACTAACTCTTTAGAACACTTGGGGCAATTCTTTTCTTGTGTCATGACACTGTAAGAAGAGAATCATCAAGGTTGGAGTTCGACACCTTGCTTGGGTTTTGGCTTTACTCTTCAAATAGTCTTGCCCTTTTTCCCCTTGCCTTGTGCCAAACTCGTGCCAACCTACTCTTGAACCTCGTCTTAACAATTAAGAATATAAACATCATTCTTAGTGCTCCCACTCACTTTCATGAATATCTACTTAGATAAGCATATTAGAATTATTGTGAAGACTATTCTTCATTTCACTCATGGTTTTACCTTAAAAAGGATAAACCTTTCATGAAGTGACTATGGTATTTGGTTATTCACGATTTTAAATAAATCGATTAACCTAGTCGTCCCAACTGATTTGGCCTCTTTTGAGGTAAGTCTCGATAAGGAGCATTATGACGACATACCAAAAATTAAAATATTTTTCGTTGGAGCGAAAAGATTGATGTTCCATTGTTATGAGAAGACGTCACTAAAAATCAAAACGTTTTTGACTAAGTGTGACTTATTCATTTACTCTTCATAAGAGACATTTGCAATGGTGAATATGAGGATCAAAAGATAAAATTCATTTTGTCTTTAGTTACGGTGGTTTAAACGGAGATCGCAATCAAAAGGCTACCGTATAAAATAATGGAAACTCCTTTCACGATTTGAAACGGATTACAAGTTCATAGAAGTATAAATATTTGGGGGGTCATTGCGCGAATAAATATGAACAAAATAAATCATCAGGGCTTAAATATAATTTCCTTGTAAACAATTTTAACATTCACCTCATAATGACCCCTCACGAATTATAAAGTGATCCAAGACCCATCTTTCGACAAAATAGTCATCGCATGCTACCTTTATCTAAAAATGGTAAGTCAATACTTGACTAATTCTACACTTAGAACTCTTGGTTGACGGATTTCAACTAAATCCATCTCCTAGTCCCAAGATACCGCTTATCTCGTTGAGTCCAATCCAATTTTAGCTTGTGATCGTATCACCCTACTTACCCGAGGTAAAAAGGGACCCACGAGCGTGGTAGCCCTAATGAACACGGGGTTCATAGGTGCTTCAATTGGTAAGGCTAAATCTCAATTTTTTTTTTTTTTAAGTTATGTGAGAGGTCTTGTCAATTTAGTTATTAATTCCGTATAAGCGAACTCAGTCGGTGAATTTTGGATAACTTTGAATTGACAATCGAGAAATAAAAATGCATGTTGGCGATTTTGGCATGAGCGGAAAAATAAAGCAAGCAAATAATAAATCCTAGTATGGCCACCTAGCTAATCTAATTAACTAGTAGATTACAAAATCAGAAACCAACTCCTTGGCCCCTTGCCTCTTCATGGCACCGTCTTTTGGAACACCGACTTCGGGAATCTCCGTCTTCATAATAATTAATTACAAAAAGATACAAATAAAATTCCTATTATACATTTGATCTAAAAATGAAATTAAATGATTACAAACGGCGATACGAGATCGCAAATAAAATTATAACTGAATCGGTATTCCCTTACATTACGGGTAATACCGATTAAAATAATCTAGGCCATACTAGGTACATCTTGCATTAAAAATTAAATAAATGACATTCATTCATTCAAAAATAACAACATAAATAACATGCTGTAAAAATCATGCCAAAATCGCCCTTAACACTTATCATGCTCATTCTAGCTCGGTTTTATGGATTTTATCGATTTTTACCCATTAAAAATCAATAATCAACACTTAAATTGTATTTAAGCTCAAACTAATTATCTAAACTGATTTAGAACTCAAAATTAGTCCCCACTAATTTTGTTTATATTTAATTAGTTCGAATTGATCGTATTTGCTAAATATAGATGTTTAATCATAACATTTATGAAATAAACCCAAAATAAAATATAAAACTCATAAAAATTTGAAACCAAAAATTTTGTACATTCTGGAACATTTCCAGGAACTCTAAAAACCAGAAACATTTGCCCAAAAAATTTGAATTAATTTTATGAACAAATAACATATTATTCAACGGTTTTATCAAATAAAAACCATTAAATATAGTAAAATAGTGAAACAAATTATAAAAATTCACCAAGATGATATAAATCAGATTATAAAATGTACCAAAAATTTTCAAGACCAGAAAAGGACGTTTCATTTTTATGATCATAATAATCTCACTTTATTGACTTTTATCTTATAAAAATCAATCATCATGCAAAAGTTACTTAAAAGACACGAAACTTTACATACAGTATGTACAACATGCATGTGAGATCATATCAAAAGTTTATGGCCAGAATCAACATGCAACTATTTTTAGTTAACTTTTAACATAAAACATGCATATTAACATGATTTAAAGGCCATAAATCAAAATAAATAGCAAATTAATCCACAAAATCACCAAATTTGACCACAACCATTTTGAGGTCTCTAGGTATGCATGAAAATCAAAAATTTTGTGCAAACCAATTTTTAACACAAATTTTCAATTTTACCCAAGTTATCGTATAACTCGATTTTAATGCTTAAAATCGACATGCATGTAACAATTGAGCTCTGATACCACATGAAAGTCCTAGACCTTTAATTAGACTCCTCTAATTAATACATTAAATTACATTAAGTTAATGATTTAGGATCTAGTTATCATGCATGCAAATATAAAAGCATAAAAGAAAAGATAAGACCAAAACATCCTTACATTGGGATTTTTCGGTTCAATATGGGCACAATAAGAACTCCTTCTTATTGTTCTTGAGCATGAAATTGATATATGATCCTCCATAAAACAACCTCCAAAGTAGAAGGTCTCCTTCTTGTTGCACCCAAGATTAAACCCAAATAATCTAAACTTATTATTAACTAGATAATAAGTGAAGATAAATACTACTAATATTATTGTATTACTACTCTAGTAATACTTAGAGAATATTAGTATTTAGGAGAGTTGTAGAGAGAAGAGGTTTTAGTGAGAAGTATGGCAAAAACAAGTGAATGAATTGGCGAAGAAAAATGAGCAACCAAAATGCTCTTTTAAAGAGCATTTGGCCGGCACCTACCAAGCCCCAAAAGGGTGATTTTTTCTTCTTATTTAATTCACATGCAAATAGCTTGAGTGTGGGTTAGAAATTGATAATGATCATGTGTCATAACATATCATTATTAAATGGTGGAGTGTGGAATTGGTAGACTAAAATCACTTATGATTTTATCTACTCAAAACCGGTCCACTTGAGTCCATAATGGACCATTTTGATTTTTGATATTTGTCTCACAAATACTTATTAATCATATGCTTAATTATCTTGTATAATTAAGTGTTAATTTGATCATAAAACAATTATATGACTCAAATTAATAATAAATATACACTTAAATTTTAAGTGATATTTTACCATTATATCAATATATAATGGATCCATAATGCCCAGTTAATTTATTTTACAACTCCTTGTAAATATAATTAACTAATTACCTCTACCTCAAAATATATGCATAACCTCAACTAATTTAATGAATTAACGATTAATCATTAAATTAAATCTTATTTAATCGCATTAAAATAAGACGTAAAAATTTATTCAGTCAGTTATCGTGTAATTGACTAATAAACTTAAGTGGAATGAGTTCCTAACTCAATTTCCAATAAATAACTCTCGTAACTAAACGTACATATCAATTATATGTAATGCTCTAATTAAACTGTATCGCATACAAATAATTAGTATTCTATTTGGGTCTCATCCTATAGGTGGGACCTAAAGGGATCAGTTGATTACCGCCGTCATACGACAATAACGTCAAACTCTAGTCAGCCAAGCGTTACCGATTTACGTTAATCAACTGACGTGGAGTATCAAAATATACTAATCATGCCACGTATATTCCAAATGAGATTTATTATATAAATGCACTATTGTGGAGGACACTTACTCCAACAAAGTCATAAGCAAAGGGAGATGAAACGAGAGTCAAAGCTTCTAGATGACAACTTACCCGATTGGGTAAGTGTGTACCCGATCGGGGATCCTTGCTGCTTCGAGCAAATTGCTTCAACTTCCTTCTTTTGTCTTATATGTTCAATGCTCGACCCCTTCCCCACGAAACCCTAATGCTATATAAAGGATGCTCCAGCCACACAACAACACACAATCCTCTTCACACATCTCTTCTACATCCTCTTTAGAATAATCTTTTCTCTTCTCTTTAGTTTAGAAATTCTAGTTTAGATCATTTTCTTCTTCTTTTCTTCTTTAGTTCTTAGTTTAAATCTGTCCTTTCTACATCAAAACTTTAGCTTAGATCAATAAGAATTTCAATCTTTGTAATCTACTTTGTTGGGTTCAAGTGTTGTAATTCAAGGAACGATTATTCTATGCAAGGGATTTCTATTATTGTTATCGCTTTCGTTGTTGATCGTCACCTAGGTATTTCTATTTTATCTCTTGTTTTAAGTCCTTATTGTTTTCTATTTGATTGTTATTTTCCATACATATTATCTTAGATTCATTTTTGTGTTGTTATAATCGTAATTTCATTTCTTAGATTATCAATTAGCGTCGTTATTATCGCCACATAGAGAGTCTTAAATTATTGTAAACATGTCTATCCTAGTTTTTATTATCATCATCATCTTAGATATAAACATTATCATGAGTGAGTAGTCACCTTTCTAGGGTGTAGGGTAGCCATGTTAGATTGATTAAAAGATGATAGTTGGATAAAAGAAATTTTGCTTTTAAAACATTGTGTCTATGCATGTTTGGACTATAACGATAGTTGACGATTCCTGATCAAAATCATTGACTAGAATGGAATTCTTTTCCAAGGTAGAGATACGCGAATTGAATAGACAAAGCATGACATGGTGGATTAAGACCTACTAAATTGCCTAAAAGCCTGCTAGACCATCTGATCTATGATTGTAATGAACACATCATTCTTACGAACTCACAATGAATTATTTGCATGTCCTAAATCCAATTTCATCAATATGTCAATCTACATGTGTGAACCTACTTCCCTAGATGCTTTTCATTATTGTTAATTCATCATTTGCTTTATTACTTCCATCTTCAATTGCTTTTATTTTGTTTTCATTTATGCTTTTTGTTAGTTTAGATACCAAAATCCCAAAACCCAGAAACTCGTTAGATAAAACCCAATTGCGAGACACTTCACATTCTATAGGAAACACCATCTCCCTGAGGATCGACCCCTACTTCCCTAATTACATTAATTTGTTATTAGCCTAGTTTGGGTAATTTATCTTTGTATCGGGCTCGCGACAAGCACGATCAGCTTTACACTATGATATCTCCTTGGCCATGTTCTACTTGGGGAATCGACATCATTTGAAAGATCACCCCAGCTTTGAAAGATCACCCCAGCTGGAACAGCAGGTCACTGCTTCATTCTGGTAGTTATCCATTACTTCACCAAATGGGTCGAGGCAGCATCCTACACTAGTCTCACCGCTAAACATGTGGCAAAGTTCATACAAACCAATATTATATGCCGATATGGTTGCCCACATGAAATCATCAGTGATAACGGCTCACATTTCCAGGCTGAGACTGAACAAGTGCTAGCCAAATAGAAAATCAAGCATCACCATTCCCCGTCTTACAGACCTCAGACTAATGGCGCAGTAGATGCAGCTAATAAGAATGTCATCACAATCCTCAAGAAAATGATCGACAATTACCGCAATTGGTCAATCAAAATATCCTTTGCGTTATGGGGCTATCACACTTCAGTTAGGACACCCACTAGGGCCACTCCTTTCTACTTAACTTATGGGATGGAAGCTGACAATTAGTAGAACTAGAAATCCCATCTCAACGTATTCTTTTGGAGAGTGAAATTCCGGAAGATGACTTGAAAAGAGATAGATATGATGAACTTGTCCTCTTGGATGTGAAAGTCCATAAACCTTAATTAGACTCCTCTAATTAGTTACAAAATAACTTGTTAATTTAGTATTTAATGATCTATGTAACATGCATTCAAATATAAAGACATTTATATAAAAAAAAAAATTTCCTCACATTGATATGGAAATTAAATTGGCACAACAAGAACTCCTTCTTGTTGTTCTTGAGCTATAAATATGGATGAACAAGAACAATCTCCAAAATAGAAGACCTCCTCCAAGTTGCACCAAGATGATACCAAATAATCTATTCTTATTATTAACTAGATAATAAGATAGATATTATGCTACTATTATTAGTATATATTACTACACTAGTAATACTTAGTAAATATTAGTATTATGAGAGTTTTAGTGAGAAGAAGAGTTTATGAGAGATGTATGAAAAATAAGCAAGAATGAACGAATAAAATGAACAACCATATTACCCGTATATAGACAATATGGCCGGTCATGGTAGCCCTCATAAGGGACTTATTTTGCTTATTTTAATTCACATGCAAAGTGGTAGAGTGTAGTGTTGAATGAAATGATTTTAGGTTACTATTCATGTCATAATCACATGTGACTTGTGAGCATGAACAAAAGCAACCATCATCACCTCACCAACACTACTTGACCGGCCATGTGAGGCCTTATTTGGTCCATTTTGATTTTTGATATTTGTCCCGCAAATACTTATTAATCATATGCTTAATTATCTTATATAATTAAGTGTTAATTTGATCATATAACAATTATATGACACAAATAAATAAATAATATGTACTTAACATTATAAGTGATATTTTACCATTATATCATTATATAATGGGTCCCACAATGCTTAGTTTATTTATTTTATAACTCCTTGTAAATATAATTAACTAATTACATCAATATCAAAACCTCAACTAATTTAGTAATTTAACGATTAATTACTAAGTTAAATCTTATTTAATCATATTAAAATAAGATATAAATTTATTAGTCAATTATCGCATAATTGAAAAATAAACTTAATCGAATTTGAGTTCTTAACTCAATTTCTATCAATTAAATCCGTACATATCAAATATATGTAACGGACTAATCAACTGTATCATATACAAATAATTAGCTACTATTTGGATTTCATCCTATAGGTGTGACCGAAAGGGATCAGTTGATCACCGCCGTCATACGACAATAACGTCAAACTCTAGTCAGCCAACCGTTATTGATTTACGTTAATCAACTGACTAATCAAATATATATAGTCAATAAATATCCCAATTATATTCCTTAATGAGATTTATTATGTGGCGCACTATTGTGGAGGACACCTACTCCAATAATCTCCCACTTGTCTGACACAAGTG
>JAIUZE010017361.1:0-19983 GCA_022085475.1 Heliosperma pusillum | reverse complement strand
CTAACCTAAGGGGGTAACGGGAGCTCCTCCAAAACCGTGCCCGTCGTCCGCGTTGTCATCTCTTGGACGTGGAGGAGGGAAGTTGTTGCACAACTCCGGGGGAAGAAATCTCATCATAGCCGCTTGCATGGCAGCCATTTGCGCGGCTTGGTGATCCATTTGTTGTTGATTTGCCCGTACTTGTGCTTCTAGGGCAAGTCGGGCGGCTCTCTCATGTTCTCGTTCATTCGCAAGTGCATTCAATTGCTCCTTCATTTGAGTATTCTTACTTGCGAATTGAGTGTAATCTGTAGGATTGTAGGAGAAAGATGCGCGTGCACTTTTGTTGCATGGTGGATCATACCACACTTGTTTCCCCTTGTCTCCTACCCCGAAGAGCCTTAACTTCTTATCGAATCCGTCTGCCGCTTTATAGTATGCACGGAATTCGTCTGGGGTCTCGCCAGTTGGCGTTTGCTGACTCATCTCCTCGGTGTAAGCTTCCTGAACCCACAAAAAAGAAATTATATAATTAAAAACATTAAGTAATCAAAACAAAACGAAACTAATAAATAGTATTAAAATTGGATATAAAAAAAACTCCTTAGTTTTATTAGACAAACTTACGTTTGTCTTACCAGCTCTAGGGTTAACCCACTCGCCCTTCTTGTTCTTTTTTGTTTTCTCAAACAACTTGTACGGCGTAGGATTAACCTGAAAGTATTATAAAAACATTAAGTGATATATCGGCAATAATAATCCTTCATAATTAATATGCAAATTGTATGTGAAGTAAAAAATAAAGGACTTACCAATTCTTTAAACGCATCGGAACAACTCTTCCGGCCTAGAGTATGGGTACCCACCGCTTTCTCGCCACCTGACCGTCTATTAGCCTTGTTTATGTTAGACTTCTTGGCGAATTCGGGATCGCTTTCGGGCCTATTTCTAATGTTTTCCCACCAACTTTCAGGCACCCAATCCGGCCTATTTTTGTTATACTTGCAGCCATTAACAAGTGAGGTAATCCGCCTTGTGACATGTTTCTGCCAGTCGGCCTTCGGGTCGTAGTTCGAATCGACCGAGTTCACATGATTCTATTTCATCATAAACAACTTGTTAGTAATTGCTGAAATTGTATAACTACACTTTTTGAATGAAAACAATTACTTTTTAGTAATAGATACAACCGTAATAAAATATACCTGAAAGTAATCCCACATCCGCCTACGCTGGTACTGGCTCGCTTCACTCCATTTGGTGAAGTATTCTCGGCCTATGGTACGAATAATAGACCAAGTAACGTATTGCTTGATCGGCTTGTCGTCCCACCTGAAAAATATACATATTAGAACGAACGCGATAATAAAAGATAATAGAAGTAAGCGTAAAAGTGATAATAAAATAAAGTTTGCGATAATAAAAGTATTCTATATATTAATTAGACTCTTACCATTGGCTTATTTCAGAATTGCGAGACAGAATAATCCGGTTACTCTCCTGCTGTGTCGTCGGGATCGCAACCTGCTCCTGCTTCTGCTCCTGCTCCTGCTCGTGAAAGGCAGCATCCTCCTCGTTCCGCTCATCGACAGCACGACGAGAATGACTAGTACTGCCACCTATGATTCGTCTGATAAACGATCCACCTGCCATAAGTAAAAGCTATATACAATGGAAATTGTTAGGTAGTTCAATATATAAAAACCGTGAGCAAATTTTTTGAATTACAATGCAAAGTTTCAAATTGGTAATGAAAATTGTATTTTGACAAATAGATTACAATTAACTAGTGACCCTCACTATCACTATCACTACAAATCAACAAACTTTCATCATCTGAAAAAAGTATTCCGACTTCTTCCTCATCTTCCTCATTTTGTAGTAGTTGAATTTCTTCATCTTCATCATCTTTTTCTTTTTCTTCACCGATGTCCTTGTCATACTCCCCTTCACCCATTTCAACAACCACTTCATATTCATCCTCACTTTGTGTCTCTTCCACCAAAATTGGTGAAATTGACTGACTATTGACAACCACATCTTCTTGGAAGACAATTTCGTCAACAGGAGCATCAACATGCGATCGTGCCTTGATTTTAAAAACCGCGGACCATTTATTATCTTTCTTAGTGGTTGGATAAGGATCATAACACACTTGATCCACTTGAAAAGCTGCCACGAATGGGTTATGTCCACGAAGTTTCTTTTTTAAGTTTACATCGACAAGTCCGTATACCTTATGGATACTAACTCCTTGTGGGGAATTATCAAACCAATCACATTTAAACAATATGGCTTTATAAATTCTGTGCTCGGTATAATAATAAAGCTCAACTACTTCATTAAGGGTTCCGTAGTAGTCCAACCCTTCAGTAGAACTCACACAAACCCCATTGCTTATAGTAGCTTTCGGAACATCAACTCCCTCTTTAAAAGCACGAAATTTGTAGCCATTGATAGAATATCTTCTCCATGTCCGCACCCAGTTACTTGGACCCCCTGCTAGAGCTATTATTAAAGGATCCTTCAATCTATAAGCCTATATATCAATAAAACAATATATTAATTATATTAAGATGTTATATTCTCAATATAAATTATTAGTTAATAAGAAATTGAAATGTGATCTTACTTCATTTCCCAACCATTTCGAAAAACTTTTGTCATGTTTGCTCCAAACATCATCATAAGACGTGACATCAGGATATGAGAGTTTGATGTACGTCTCGAATTCCCTAATAATAAGACGTGACATCAAGACATGTTTTAATTAGTAATGTACGTTTGAACTATAATGAATTAATTTTATTACGAAAAGTTATTTGTGTAATAATGAATCAAATACTTACTTTTCATAAGTCTCTAAAAATTGCCCACAATTTCTTAGCACATAAAAATGAGCTTCTTCAAACTCTTTTTCATTTAAGTACCTCGTTATACATTTCCCGGTAGTATTTCCCATGTCATCATTGAACAACTCGGGTATATTTGAATCTAGTTGGTTATCGGAATTCACACCAACCTCCAAGTCCTTTGCTTTTGTGTCAATGTGATCTTCAAAATATAGGGAACAAAAATTAGAAATTTCCTCTAACAAAAAAGCGTTTCATATGGAACCCTCGACCCGAGCTTTGTTGCCAACCTTCTTTTTTAAATGATTAAGGAACCTCTCAAATGGATACATCCATCGATATTGGACAGGTCCTCCAACTTTCGCTTCATAAGGTAAGTGAATAGGTAAATGCTCCATGGAATTGAAGAAAGAAGGGGGAAATATCATTTCTAACTTGCATAATATCTCCGCAATTCTTGACTCTAGATGTTCCATGGAATCAACTTTAATCGTAGAAGTACACAAGTCTCTAAAAAATTGACTTATCTCAGTTATAGCATTCCAAGAGTTCGTCGGAAGTAAATATTTCAATGCAACAGGAAGTAACCGTTCCATAAAGACATGACAATCATGACTTTTTATGGAATGTAACACCAAATTTCTATGGTCAACACACCGACTCAAATCAGAAGCATAACCATCCGGGAACTTCAAACTAGCAACCCATTCGCATAGAGCCTTCTTCTCCGCTGTCTCTAAAACAAACCTAGATGATATGGGTCATTTCAAGCAATACTCAAGAAAGTCAGCTTTACCCTTAGGGCCAAATGAAGTTTTCTTTGTTACATTCATCACTGTGTTGATAAGCTGTTCAAAAAAGTTTTTCTCAATGTGCATAACATCTAAGTTGTGTCGAATCAACAATGTCTTCCAGTAAGGAAGTTCCCAGAATATGCTTTGTTTCCACCAACCTTCAGTTTTGTCGTCTTTCAATCTTTTCATTTCTTCAGCAGAAGACTCGACAACTTTTGGTAAACCTTTTACCGAATCCCAGACTTCAGCACCGGTTAATTTGATTGCAACTGTGGTATCCTCAGTTTTCCTATTCTTTAGAAAATGCTTACAATTGTTGCGGAAAGGATGATCATGTTTCAAGAAAGTACGATGACAATCGAACCAACAAACCTTTCGACTATGTTTCAGGAAAAAGGATTTAGGATCTGTTTGAAGACAATAAGGACAAGCACGGTATCCGGCTGTGGACCAACCGGAAAGCATGCCATATGCAGGAAAATCATTGATCGTCCATAGTAATGCCACTTTTAATTGAAAGTTACGTTTCTTAGAGACATCATAGGTATCCACACCGGTTTCCCAAAGTTCTTTCAACTCTTTGATCAACGGTTGGAGGTACACATCCAATTTTGCTTTAGGGTTATTAGGACCTGGAACGATCATAGATAAGAACATAAATTGCCTCTTCATGCATAACCAAGGGGGTAAGTTGTACGGGGTTACAATCACGGGCCAACACGAGTAAGACTTCCCGAATTGGCCATAAGGTGAAAATCCATCTGTACACAAACCTAGGCGAACATTACGAGGCTCACTTGCAAATTCTGGATGCTCTCTATCGAAATGTTTCCACGCTTCTCCATCACTTGGGTGTGCCATTGTCCCTCTTTCTCTTACTCGAGAGTTTTTATGGTGCCAACTCATCTCACCTGCTATGTGTTTGGTTGCAAATAGTCGTTGTAACCTTGGCGCAAGCGGGAAATAAGTCAGTGGTTTACAAGGTATTCGCTTCCGGCCACTTAAATTCTTTTTACCTTTATACCGAGAGGCATGACATTTGGTACATTCCTCAAGATCGGCATTTTCTTCCCAAAAAAGCATGCAACCGGTAGGACATGCATCGATTTTCATATGGGGTAGTTGGAGTCCCTTAAGCAAATTCTTAATCTCTTGAAAATTGCGCGCCATTTGATTATTTTTTGGAATAATGTCACTAATTAACGACATAAAACCATTGGCGCATCTAAGAGATAAGTTGTTCTCACATTTGAGTGCTACCAACCTAGCAGCCGCTTGCAACAAACTCATACTACTTCCCTCATACACTGGTTGTTCGGCTTTATTTAACATTCTATAAAAGGCTGAAACTTGGGGATGTGGGGGATAACGAACTTCTTCATCGCTAAGGTCGTCGGGATTAAGTCGAGCCTCCATTATTTGCTCAACATTATCACGTAATGCATCTTCAACCAACTCCCGGTAAGGATTCTCACTAACTACGATACTACTTGAACTCTCTTCGGTAGCCAGTTTCTCACCGTGATACTTCCATACATAATAATTATCAGTAAAACCATTCGACCATAGATGATTTTGAACCTCCCTTTTCGATTTAAAAGCTAAGTTATCGCATTTCTTACATGGACACCTCATTTCACCGCCTAAATCCTTAAACTCACTAGATTGTTCCGCGAATTCAATAAACTCTTTCACCCCATTTGCAAATATCAGCTTGGGTTTCTTTTTTTCGTCTAATCTTTCATACATCCACTGTCGTTCTAATCTTTTCATGTTATTATGTATCTACATTTAAATATATATATGTTATATAAATAAATTATCGAAATTAACAACAATGGTAATCAATAATCACACATAGTAAATTAAACATTTATTATTATCAATATATATATATATATATAATTCTCATCAACAAGTAAAATTAATTTTCTTCAATTGGGTCCTTATCACTCCAACCTAAACCCATCAATCTACGTTTCAAGTCACTAGCAAACACCACTTGTAATTTATTAATGAGGAAAAATTTCGGCAGCAATTCCCCTTTGTTTTCTAAATACACAATGTTGAATAAATATTTACTCAACATATGCATTCAGAAAACATTAAAGGAATTGTTACCGAACTCTTTCCTCATTAATAAATTACAAGTTATGTGTTTACTACCTAAGTGACTTGAAACGTAGAAAGACAGTCCCAAAACGGGGACTATTCAAAAATTACTCCTAACGAGTAATTCTTGAACGGGTACTAAGTCAATATCAACACATGTAATAATTTGGACATACAAAACACATGTAATAACTAGCTACTAACAACAACAAAAAAATTATTATCAAATGATTAAGAAGCAGGGCGAAATTATATTAACAACAACCAAAATTTCATTATCAAAAACAATAATGGCTACTATCCTACGTCAATTAAAGACAAACAAATAATTAAGACGGAAGGCGAAATTAAATTAACAACAAAAATTTCATTAACAAAAAAAATAATGGCTACTATCCTACGTCAATTAAAGACAAACAAATGATTAAGACGGAGGGCGAAATTAAATTAACAACAAAAATTTCATTAACAAAAAAAATAATGGCTACTATCCTACGTCAATTAAAGACAAACAAATGATTAAGACGGAGGGCGAAATTAAAATAAAGATAAATATAATACCTAAGGATGAAAATAAACAAAGAAAGCGGCGACAAGCAGTGACGGCGACAGGTAGCGGCGGTCGACGGTCGGAGGTAGCTAGTGGTGGTCGTCGGATCTACAACAAACAACTAATAAAGAACATATAAATTAACAAAAGGAGAAAAGAAAAAGAATGAAATAGTTAATTAAACTTACCAAGGATGTGGTGGTCGGAAAGTAGTCGTCGGAGGAAGTTAGTCGGTGGTAGTGAGGGAGCCGGTGGTCGGAAAGTGGATTTAATTGATTTGGGGGTTAGGTTTTGGGGAAAATGAAGAATGAAGAATGACGGGCTGATTCGTGCGATTTCAACATAAACAGGTGAGTTCTGACGGAAATTCCGTCAGGAATCCGTCAGTTTACCGAGAATTCGAAACCCTTTCTGACGGAATTTCCGTCAGAACCTATGTTTGACTGGGCTGTGTTTGACTGCATTATTAGTATATACTGACGGAATTTCCGTCAGTAAAATGGAAAATTCCTGACGGATTTTCCGTCAGTATCAGTAATTACTGACGGAATTTCCATCAGTACCCGTAAGTGAATTTTGCCGCCTTTGACTTAGTCAACGCGCCATTTTTCACTGACGGTTACTGACGGATAATCCGTCAGTTTTATTTTTCCGTCAGTATTCCGTCAGTAGTCCGTCAGTCATAAAAAATCACTGACGAAATTTTTTTTCCGTCAGGAAAACCGTTAGTTTCCCGAGATATCGTTGTAGTGATACCACCACATACCAATACATGTCACACAAGCCACTACCTAGGGTACTTCCAAAGCCATAAATGATTCCACCAAACTTTCCACAACAATCTCTCGACTACTAACCGACAATTTCCCACAAAATATTATCTGCCAATATACATACATAATATTATCTTATCACAAAATCATTTATCAACTCATTCGAAAAGTATTACCACCTTTTCTTAACTCTTTTTTTTTTGACAAACTATATCCTTTGCATCTCTAATATTTACCCCAACATATGATCCTCCAAATATTTTTCTTCCAATTTGCCTCACCTCAACTCATACCTCCAAATATTCCCTCTTCCACTTGACTCTTTCCAACTCATAACTCCCAATACAAATCATTTCATGAATTCATAAATATCATTCAATTTACG
Organism: Heliosperma pusillum; assembly: GCA_022085475.1. Lineage (NCBI taxonomy): Eukaryota > Viridiplantae > Streptophyta > Magnoliopsida > Caryophyllales > Caryophyllaceae > Heliosperma > Heliosperma pusillum. The sequence continues at coordinate 12,538 of JAIUZE010017361.1, read as the reverse complement.
CTATTCTGTTGCTTCAATTATTCATTTTCTTTACCAATTCGCTATTTATACTTCTTCTAATTCACACCAATTACAATTACTCATTATCCAAAAGATTCACTCTCACTATCTAGTTCCGAAGGGCATGACTACCTTCTTATTACCTCAAGATTCCAAACTCAACAACGCGTCGCCACATTCTCCTAATCACACGTAATAATAATCTCTTTTATCACACTATTTTCCTTCATTCGCTTCTAATTCGCCCAAACAAATTACGAAACTCATCATATATTATTATTATTATTATCTATCCTTAACATACCTCAGAACGATGCTTCCCTCATATCATACTTTCCATAATATTTCATCTCCACAATTGTCTCTTAGTTATCCGGATTTCCACCAAAACAATAACATCCAAGTCCTATTTACACATCAAGGGGACTAAGCTCTCTAGGTACTACTATCCTTACATTCTTCTATATCGGTCATCATCACCTATATCCCTAATTAGCTCAAACATCCTCATTTTCTTCTATATCTTACACATATTCTCCTTTATAACCATTTATATCTCTCTTCTCACTCCTCAATTCATACATTACCATTCTCTTATTATCATTTGATCATATAAACACACACACGCCTCTATATAGTTTGCTCAATACAAAACATTATTACACATCTCAAATCACAAAACCGATTTTATCTCCCCCTGACAAGGCTCATCAATCTATCCGTCCTAACCATATATAACTACACATATTTCTCACAAAACAATACAATCACGGGGAACATTATTTACTGATAGAATCCATCAAACTCACTCCACAAGACGACACTCCCTTACACATAAATTAGTTACAAGACGATTAAGTACATAACTAAACACAATCATACATTGACAAAACAATTTCACAATTCACCCACTATGGCGAAGCCACTCTGCCGAATACAACAAACTCTGACGAATATGAGACACTTGGTCGAGTACACACTCTACTCGGTCGAGTACGACACACTCGGCCGAGTACATAGTACAAACCCCTGTAACCATCCAGAAATCAAAATTTAAGACATTTGGTCGAGTGCAAAGTGCACTCGGTCGAGTAACCTACACTCGGTCGAGTGCCTAGTGCACTCGGTTGAGTGCGACGGATTTCCCAGCACTGACCAGTGTTTGTAAAATAGGCATATCTCCCTCAATTCTAAGTCGATTTCTCCTCATGACCTTCCGTTAGAACCGTAATAGGACAAGCTATGACCTCCACTTGGAATCATATAAATATCATTTTTAGAAATTAAGCTACCACAATTTAAAGACAGACCTTCCAAAATCAAACTTCATACGATTCAGATTTTTCTTACCAAACAAATTTACCACTCATCAACATACTTCATATCACATAAAAGACCATCATTCACAACCTCTTACATGTTCTAATCATCTAAACATAAAAATATCAATTAACTCAAAAACATGCTCTATTCAAACATGCCAATTATTCCACATAACATTCTCTAATCACATACATATCATAATCTCATGTAGCGCATACATATGACGTGCTCGTTAACAATAACATGTTTTCATGCCAAAATCAATACTGTTTATCACATTACATTGCGTTCATGCTCATCATCATGCCATCATATTTCATCTACATCACATAATCACGCCACATCTCATGTAGCTCACATCTTACTACATCATCCATGCCAATCTCATGTGATACAGACATGCCACAATTCATTACTCCACTCCATTCCACATCCATCTCTATTTCACATATTCTCAACATGCAACACATTAACAATAATAAATGCACATAACGCCCCGACACTTCCCATGGTGAACAAGTAGGAGCTATGGGGGCAAAAGTGCGATTCCGAGACGTCTCCCAAATCTTTGCGGTAGCTCCCTAGGACTCCTACCCGAGTTCATTATATTAGACACTCATAATTCATTGGCTTAATTGATTTTAGGTTCAAAAATCGTTCGCTCTGATAACACTTTGTAACACCCCCATACACAAAGGTGCCTTAAAATGCCCCCTTAGCACATGGGAGGGCTACCATTTTGGTTGCCCGAGGTAGTACATATCAAAACAAGCCATAAAGAAACAATACTTTATTTAATCGATGTTTAAATATCAATACATGTTCTCAAGACCGACGACATACCGTCTGACCAATAATCCAAACTGAACAATGTTTAAAGCATTATAAAACAACTAATCAATATATATGACTCCAATGCTAAGTGGAAGCTAGACACGACATGGTGATCCCATCCTTGATCCCAACGTAGTTCCGTCGATTACATGCTATCACCTACTCACCATCCCCCAATGGATCACGTCAGTTTTGTAAAACAGTAAAGGGGTCAGTATTCGCATATACCGACCAACTTACAAGATAAGCACAAAGGAAAAAAAACCAGAAGGCCACCGTAGCGCAAACCTCAGTAGACTCAGGTTACCATCATTGCTCTACAAAACCACCAATTGACCTTGGACTGCAGCCACAGGCGTCGAACTTCCAACTCACCATAGTGAGATAAACCTGGAACATTAATGTGCACATCCCCTGTTGGAGCTAGTGTCGTCCACAGTTAGTGTGATAACGTGTATAAATCTCTTACAGGTTCACAGGGTATACTTAGTATTCTTCTCAGTTGATTAACGTATATCGATAACGGTTGGCTTGCTAGAAGTTTGACGTTATTGTCATTTTAAATGGCGGTGATCAACTGGTCCCTAAATGTCACACCTAAAGGATGTGTTTGAGAGATATGATTATATGAAAATATAATCATATTGATGCCTTATATGACTAAAAGGTTAGTCGATGTATATGACTAAAAGGTTAGTCAATGTAATGATGATACGATTAAATAATACTAGCTGAGACGAATTAAATGTTAATTCGTAATTGAATATAAACTGTTATATCTAATTAATGTATATAATAATTATTTAATACGATTAAATAATGTAAGCTTAAACGAATTAAATGTTCATTCGTAATTAAATATAAACTGTTATATTTAATTAGCAAATTATAAATATACGATGTTTATAATTGACGTATATATTATAATATTACATTCACATATTATACATTAAATAAATAAAAGAAGGAAGAATCCTATCTTGACTCCAATTCCTAATACAAGTAGAAAAAAAGAGGGAAGACTCCTCCCTCTACTAGACTTCTATTTGGACGTGTAAAAGGAGAGAGGAGGAGAGGTCTATATAAACTCTTCTTCTCTACATAATTCATCATTCAGTTCTTGACACAAAAATTATCAGTAATTTTTGTATTCTTTCTAGCACAAGAAAAGGCATATCTCAGAGCATCTTGGGTGCAACAATTAGGAGAATATCGATTTCGATATTGTTCATAGGCCAAATTTGCTAGGACCAAAGGTTAATTCTAAATTCCGATAATTTTATATTATGCAATTCATTTATGACTCGTAATTCATATACTATAGTTTCGTTATAATCCGTAAAATTAATGACGAAATATACCGATATTTCCAACAAGTGGTATCAGAGCCAAGGGCTACGAAATTATTTTATATGTTTTTTCATAATTGGTGAAATATAAGATTAGATTTTTTTGTTTTTTTGTTTTCGGCCGAGAAAAGAAAGAAAAAAAAAAGGTTTGATTTTTTTGGTACTGTTCACGGTACTGTTCACAGCCGAGAAAAAAAAATTGGTACTGTTTACGGCACTGTTCAGCCGTGAGAAAAAAAAAGTTTTTTTTGCCTTGTTTTTCCATTTTGATTCATTATAATTGTTGTTTTAAATAGTTAAGACGATAACATGATGAATTTGTAGTTGTTTTGATTTAATAAGGATTAAATTAAAATGAAAATGGAAATCGATTTGAATGTTCATTGCTATATATTTTTCGGTATTCATTGATTTAGATATTCATTTTAAATTGTTAAATTGAATCATCTAGTTCGTATCGATGTTTAATAATGATTAGATGTTGATAATATGTACCGATCTTGAAAATATTAGTAACATCAAATTAAATTATATATTTTAAAGAAAAAAAAAACTGTTTCTTTTTTTTAATTTTTGGTCGATTTTTATTTATTATTCATTATAATGATAATGTTTCGTTTATTGTTGTGAAGAAGTTCACAATAATTGGATACCCAATTATTTTAAAGAGGTTTAAAATAATATTGTATTAATTCATGTTAAAGAATATGAATTAAAATTGGATTATGTTTGGTTGGGGTTATTGTGATTAATTAAGGAATTGTCACATAATTTTGATCATTTTAAAAGGTGGTTTGGATAAATTACTCTTCATAATTAAAGAATTATGTCTTGAATGATTAATTTATAGTTGATGCATTTTATCTTGTTGAATGAATGGTTGAATGGTTTAATTTACGTATTTTTGCAATCGGTTGTAATTTGTATTACCTAGTGTGGCCTTAGTTGATCATGTTTTCGTAATGATGGAAACATGATCTTTGATGTAATTTTGAGATCTCGAATCTCCATTTTATTTTTCATTAAATTATGTTTTTAAATTAGAATGTAAATAGGTTTATATTTTGTAATTTATTAAATGTATTTTGAGAAGACTAAAGATGGAGATCGGATTGTTCACTCCCGCTACATGGACCAAGATGGAACATCAATACAAGCTTCTCGGGTCCAAATGGGTTGGATTCCAAAGTTGTATTTTGTTCATTTTGGTAGATAGGCCACACTAGGACTTTGTAATATTTTATGTATTTTTCCGTTCTTGTTGCTTTTTCATCACATGATAGTTAGTGCATCATATTCCGCCTAAACCAAACCACCTACTACTAAAATGCATGAAAATTGACTCATATAGTTTGAATGTTAGTTATCATGGACATAAAGATGTCACTCGAATTTAAGCCATCATTTTAGTTTATTCATTCTCGCATGCTAGATATTAGTTCACTTAAAATTGAATTAAAATAAAATTGATGGGATCTTCCTCTAAACCTAAAATTGAGACTAGTCTTTATAGGTCAAACTACTATGAATCCCTTCTTCGTCAGTAGGCATATAGGACCTTACTCTCCATATGACCCCTTCTACGTTGGGTAAGTAGTGTGTGTTGACCTATTTTATCTCAACATTGTAGTCCGAAGAGTTTCTCGTGATTATGATGGACTAAAGATAGAATTTACAGAAATTTATCGACCAAGAGTTCTAAAGGTAGAATTAGCCAAGAGGTTGGCTTATCAATTTACAGATAATTGAGTCTTGGGGTCATTTATATAGTTCTTGAGGGAGGTCAGTTATATAAATGCTCGAGTCTTTGCATTCAAACAAATTTTGCACTAGACTTAAATTCAAATCGATGAGTATGCTTATTATGGTTTTTTTCTTCTTTTTCACAGTAGAACTCGTTTATATTGATAAATACTGCATATAACAAATGGATGGAAATACTGATATCCCTATGCCAAGTGCCACGCTCGCACGCGAATCCTGGCTTAAAGCTTTTATGGACCACATGAATCAGTCCACGCGACTGAAGAATGACGGGTCCAACTTTGCGGACTGGGAGGCGGCATTACGGAATGCAGCCATTGCTGACGGCAAGCTCCAGTACTTGACTGAGCCAATACCGCCAAACCCAGGCCCCAATCCAAGAACTAACGAGTCACATGCTTATAATGACTTCGTTATGGAAGCGGGTGCGATAAAGAACGTACTCATTTTTGCAATGGAACCCAATTTGCAAAGACGCTTCATTGCCCAAGGTGCAAATAAGATTTTCACCACGCTCACTAACGAGTTCTCAAAAGCACCGAGAATTGCTAGTTATGAGCATACTTGTCGCTTCTTTGAGGCGAAACTCCAGAAGGGCCAACCGGTTAGCCCACACATTCTTGATATGATTGAGAATGTCGAGAAACAGGAGGCATTTGATTGCAAAATCAGTGAGAGCATAGTCATTGACCGTGTGCTTCATTCACTTCATGATGTTTTTGCCCTTTTCAGGGCAAATTACTACATGAATGACATGAAGAAAAGTCTTCATGAGCTACACTCACTTCTCGTACAGACCGAGAAGGATCTGAAATTGAGTGGGAGCATGAAGCAAGATGTTCTCATGATTTCCAACAAAAACAAAGGTAAGGGCAAGGCTCATGGCAACCTAAATGTAGGGAAGCCAAAGTTTAAAAAATCAGGAAAGGGTAAGAGTGGGCCTGGTGAGACTAGTAGCTCACAAGGCAAGGCAAAGAGCAAGGACAGTGACAATGAATGCCACCATTGCCACAAGACTGGGCATTGGAGGAGGAACTGTCCAGTGTACCGTGAGGACATAAAAGCAGGCCGCGTCACTCCTGTTGGTATGTCATCTTATATTCATATGATTGAGATTAACCATGCAAGTTTCGGAACTTGGGTACTTGATACTGGTTGTGGTTCTCATCTGTGTAATCATTTGCAGGGCCTAAAAAACATCACACCTCTCGCAAAGGGTGATGTGGACCTGCGAGTCGGGAATGGAGCAAAAGTTGCTGCAGTCTCAATGGGAACATACGTAATCCAACTCCCGAGTGGATTTGAGTTGTATTTATATAACTGTTACTATGTACCCAGTTTATCTAAGAACATTATATCTGTTTCCGTACTTGATAAAGACGGTTTTTCATTTTCAATAAAAGACAATAGCTGTATTTTCTCTTTGAATGAAATGATTTATGGCAAAGCAGTTTCCATGAATGGCATTTATATCTTAGATCAAACAACAGAAATATTACACGTGAATAATAAGAATGTAAAGGTTGGTGACAAAGATCAAACTTATCTATGGCACTGTCGTATGGGACACATAAATGAAAAACGTGTAAAGAAGCTCATTGAGAATGGGACTATCTCCCCATTTGATTACGAATCATTTGGCACGTGTGAATCATGTCTCATCGGCAAAATGACTCGAATTTCCTTCAAAGGTGTTGGAATGCGTGCTAATGACCTATTAGGACTCATACATACTGATGTATGTGGACCTATGTCAATCAACGCAAGAGACGGCTATAGATATTTTATCACTTTCACGGATGATTTGAGTAGATACGGATATGTCTACTTAATGAAGCATAAAAGTGAGTCCTTTGAAAAGTTCAAGGAATTCCAGAATAAGGTTGAGAACCAACTGGGAAGAAAGGTTAAAGCGCTTCGATCAGATCGTGGTGGCGAATATCTTTCAAATGAGTTTGATCAACACCTTAAAGACTGTGGCATAGTATTACAGTTAACTCCACCTGGAACACCTCAATTAAATGGTGTGTCCGAACGGAGAAATCGAACATTACTTGATATGGTTTGATCCATGATGAGTCACACGGTAGTACCTGATTCATTATGGGGTTATGCTCTTTTGTCAGCTGCTCTTATACTTAACCGAGTTCCGTCTAAAGCTGTAGACAAGACTCCATATGAGTTATGGAAGGGAACGGTCCCCAACTTGTCCTTTATTCGGGTTTGGGGCTGCGAGGCTTATGTCAAGTGGAGACACGAGGATAAGCTCGGCCCGCGATCGGTCAAGACATACTTTATTGGTTATCCAAAAGGAATGTTTGGTCATTACTTCTATTCGCCTACCGAACAACGAGTTTTTGTTGCGGCTAGTGCGAAGTTCTTAGAGAAAGAGTTTCTCGAGAATAAGTCAAGTAATAGAACCTTCGATCTGTCGGAGATTCAAGAACCAACAACCGAGCAACCAATGGAGGAAGAGGTTCCTTCAACTTCTGCTACGGTTAACATCCCTATGGAACCTAGGAGATCGGGTAGAGTCTCCATTCCTCCAGACAGATACATTGGTATGGTCGAGGAGAATGAGAGAGATGATGTTTTACTCCTAGAGAGTAACGAACCCGTTACCTATAAAGGTGCTATGACCTGTTCCGACTCTAAGCTATGGCTTAAAGCCATGCAATCCGAGATGGACTCCATGTATGAGAATGACGTATGGGATCTTGTTGATTTGCCTGATAAGGTACGACCTCTTCAGTGCAAATGGCTTTATAAGATAAAGCATTATGTAGAAGGACAACCAGACACCTATAAGGCACGACTAGTGGCAAAAGGTTTCACTCAAGTGCAAGGATTGCATTATGATGAAATTTTTGCACCCGTAGTTATGCGCGTTCCATTCGGATAATCTTAGCGATTGCCGCTTTTCATGACTATGAAATTTGGCAGATGGATGTGAAAACCGCCTTCTTAAACGGTTATTTGGAGGAGGAATTGTACATAGTACAACCCGAAGGTTTCATTGATCCTAAAAATCCTAAGAAAGTTTGCAAGCTTAAGCGTTCCATTTATGGACTTAAGCAAGCTTCTCGGAGTTGGAATCATCGTTTCGACCAGGTGATAAAAGAGAATGGTTTCACTCGATCGGTCGAGGAACCATGCTTGTATGTCAAGTCGAGTGGGAGTAAGATTGTCTTCTTAATATTGTATGTTGATGACATACTATTGATTGGGAATGACATCCCTCTCTTAACTTCGGTAAAAGTATGGTTAAAGAACCATTTCCAGATGAAAGATCTGGGTGAGGCACGACGCATATTGGGGATCCGTATCTATAGAGATAGATCACGACGGATGTTATCACTCAGTCAGGAGTCTTATATATATAGATAAGATAAGATTCTTGAGAGGTTCAGCATGACCAACTCCAAGAAGGGGAACCTTCCAATGATTTCTGGGATGCATTTGAGTAAAGCTCAGGCACCCAAGACATCAAAAGAGGTCGAGCGCATGAGTCGTGTTCCTTATGCATCAGCTATAGGATCGATCATATATGCCATGATATTCACACGTCCGGATGTGGCATATGCATTGAGTATGACGAGTCGGTACCAAGGCAATCCAGGTGAAACACACTAGATGGCTCTCAAAAATATCCTTAAGTACTTACGAAGGACTAAGGATGGGTATTGACTTATGGAGGAGACACTGAGCTATGCGCAATCGGTTACGCAGATGCTAGCTTCCAAACAGATCGAGATGACTCGAAATCTCAGTCTGGATTCGTCTTTACTCTTAATGGCGTTGCGGTCAGTTGGAAAAGCTCCAAACAGAGTGTTATAGCAGATTCTACAATTGAGTCTGAGTACTATGCCGCTTCAGAAGCTGCAAAGGAAGCTATATGGATGCGTCAGTTCTTACAAGGACTAACTGTAGTTCCTAGTTCGAGTGACCCTATCACCATCTATTGTGATAATAGAGGTGCCATCTTCCAGGCTAAGGAGCCTAAGTCCAGCAACAAGTCTAGACATGTACTTCGGAAGGCTCACATGATCCGAGATTACGTGAAGCAAAAGGAGATAGTGATTGACAAGATTGCTTCGGATGACAACATCGCGGACCCTCTCACTAAACCGTTAAAATATGATAAGCATGAAGGGCACGTTATTTCCATGGGAATTAAACGTGTTCCTAAGTTGTAGTAGCTGTTTTATGTGGATTAGATAAATGTATCTTTTTCATGCACTATTTATAACATCATCGTATTGTTTCATATTTTGTTTTTCATGTGGATTGTACGACAACATTGAACGCCACAAAGTGAACTGAATTACATTATAATTGTTTTGGTCCGTAATCGCCTACATGAGATGATAACTCTGGCAATTATACTGTGAAGTTGATTGATGGTGGGTTCAACGAGCCATAAGTCAAACGGTTGACTGATCGATCACAGATACGAGTTATAAAGATACCTCGTAGGACATCGTGACAACGTTATGGAGTCCTAAATGTTTCAGAACATTCGGTGTCAGGTTGTGGATAGGACGTCCATAGTGTTCCTAAGAGTCGATTCTTTTGACTATCGACTGTCTCTTGAGATTAAGGCAGTTTTTGGGTGACTTTGGTTTCTTTCTCATGGTCGACTGTAACAGGAGGCTAAGTAGATTTTTACTGGGTCATTTCATACTGTGCTCGGATCTGCAGGATTCGAGTTGAGGAAAATATCCAACCTTTATCAGGTTTTGTTATTTCTCAGGGCCACTCGAGGAGTTGTAACTGAAATGCATGGCCATGCTCGAATAATGATTCTTTTATCAGTTAAGTTACTCTCTAGTCGGGAAAACCACTCTTGATACTTATCACTTGTAAAATACGACCTTTGTGAATACGGACTTTGCAAATTGTTTTACATTGAGTGGGAGAAATTTTGGATATGAGAATCGGTTATCGCACATACACTTGTAAGGACAAGTGGGAGATTGTTGGAGCTCGTGTCCTCCACAGTTAGTGTGATAACGTGTATAAATCTCTTACAGGTTCACAGGGTATACTTAGTATTCTTATCAGTTGATTAACGTTTATCGATAACGGTTGGCTTGCTAGAAGTTTGACGTTATTGTCATTTTAAATGGCGGTGATCAACTAGTCCCTAAAAGTCACACCTAAAGGATGTGTTTGAGAGATATGGTTATATGAAAATATAATCATATTGATGCCTTATATGACTAAAAGGTTAGTCGATGTATATGACTAAAAGGTTAGTAAATGTAATGATGATACGATTATTTAATACGATTAAATAATACTAGCTGAGACGAATTAAATGTTAATTCATAATTGAATATAAACTGTTATATCTAATTAATGTATATAATGTAATTATTTAATACGATTAAATAATGTAAGCTTAAAAGAATTAAATGTTAATTCGTAATTAAATATAAACTGTTATATTTAATTAGCAAATTATAAATATACGATATTTATAGTTGACGTATATATTATATGATAATATTACATTCACATATTATACATTAAATAAATAAAAGAAGGAAGAATCTTATCTTGACTCCAATTCCTAATACAAGTAGAAGAAAAAGAGGGAAGACTCCTCCCTCTACTTGACTTCTATTTGGACGTGTAAAAGGAGAGAGGAGGAGAGGTCTATATAAACTCTTCTTCTCTACATAATTCATTATTCAGTTCTTGACACAAAAATCATCAATAATTTTTGTATTCTTTCTAGCACAAGAAAAGGCATATCTCAGAGCATCTTGGGTGCAACAATTAGGAGAATATCGATTTCGATATTGTTCATAGGCCAAATTTGCTAGGACCAAAGGTTAATTCTAAATTCCTATAATTTTATATTGTGCAATTCATTTATGACTCGTAATTCATATACTATAGTTTTGTTATAATCCGTAAAATTAATGACAAAATATACCGATATTTCCAACATCCCCCACGTGGAGGGATAACCACAGGGGCAAACTCGGGGTATGACCCGTCTCCAAACGGGATCACCAAACCATAGTAACCATAGTAGCCATCGACAACAACCCTAATCTCCATCATTGTCACAACATTGACCATCATCATCTATCACATATCAATAATCACAAATAACAATCAACCATCTCATGCCATCAATTAGCAATGCAAATAATGAGTAGGACACCCTACCTTTTCGCAAATCCGCGGCAAATTACAATTATTCTATCAACAATATTCTTTTATGAATTCCTTCCCCTAAACATGCAATTAACATAATTAACACTAACCCTTGTTTCCCATCCCCCCAAATCAATTAGGGTATAACAATACATACCAATCACAACAAGAATACTTACCAATACAATCAACAAAGTGGCGATAGATCGGATCCGGCACGAGATGATTTAGGATGTTTGTTGAGGAATTAGAGAGAATATTTGAGAGGAATAAAGTTTGCTTGAGAAACGTAATGACAATTATGAAACCTAATTCCTCTTATTAATCCTTAATCAACCGTCCGACTAATCCTTGAACCTCGTCGTACTCGATCAAGTACAACATGTACTCGGTCGAGTACAACTTACTCGGTCGAGTGCCTAACTCACTCGGCCAAGTACACAAGAACAAAATGCTAATTTAGACGACAGACTAACCTACTCGGTCGAGTAGACTCTACTCGGCCGAGTACACTATCCACTCGGTCGAGTAAGCCTTACTCGGCCGAGTGCCAGACACATAAATACGGAGTATTATAAGGGTAGTCATGCTTGTTGTAATGGCAGAAATAGAAGTATCCTCTTTGATGGATTGATTTTCTGCAAGAAATTCGGCGTAGACGGAGTCAAGCGTACTCAAGTCTTTTTCTTGACGGATTTCCTTCCAAGAGTTTCGTCTAATACAAAGAGTCTTTTCTACTTTGGGATCAAAAGGTACGAGCTCGGACCTGAGAAACCTGGGCATAAACGAACACTAAATATAAGGATAAGAACGGTTTCAAGGAACTAGAGTTCCCTGAGACAAAGACAAATTAAATTAAAAACAAACAGAAAATTGTTGCTTCCCTGGCAACGGCGCCAAATTTATCAAAAGGTAAAGTCGTGGCCCTAAATCAAAGTAATCCTTACTCAATACTAACTAATAGTCAGTGATAAGTAAGGTATCAAATTCACATGGGGTATTTGTGTGGTAGGAGTATGAGTTGTTAACTTCGAGGACAAAGTTCGTTCTTAAGGAGGGAAGACTGTAATACTCCGTATTTCTATGCACTTGGCACT